>JAOXOE010000874.1:38995925-39070002 GCA_028565055.1 Phoeniculus purpureus
GGTTTATTTGGATTTAGGTTGGACTGGATGATCTTTAAGGTCTTTTCCAACCTTATCATTACTGTGATACTGTGATATAAAAACATGTAATAAGAAAAAATCAACTCCTTATCCTGTACAATATCTATATGCTTTTTCCTACAGATGAGCCAGGCGCAACACTGGCAGATTAGACTCAAGTAAGTAAACAGCAGTTACAACATGTTTTGCTCTGCCTAGTACTCTTCTGCAAATTCTCTTACAGCATTAAAATCCAGTGATCGTTGAGAAACAAGGTGAAAAATTTCAGAATTATTGCGTCATGTGTTAACAGAAAAATATTATCGCATGAACTACACTACAGTGTGGTACACTATACCTACTTCTGTATGTTCAATTACGGGATTGGTAATAACATTTAGCAACCAATCCTCTCTCGCTCAGAAAGGATTACAATGCTTATGAGATACAATACAAATGACACTGTCCATTAAATTTTGTCATAAATTAAAACAAAGAACAACACCAGAGTACATAGGCTGTAACCAGCTTTTTTTGACAAAGCTTTTTTTTTTTTTTCAAGTAGACCAAGTAACACAATAGTTCATTGAAGAAAGAATCTAAATTAATGCGTGGCAAAAATATTATCTGAAAAGAGGATACTACAGGAGTCAGTCCCTGGAAGAAGTTTTGAATATAATCTCTGTATTTACCTCATAAAGAGATTTAAAAAATAATCAAACTGACTTCATCAGAAAAAAAAATAAAAAAAGAAAGTATTAAAAATATTACATAATCTTTTTATTCTAAGGGTTCTGGGCCCCTCAGTTCAAGAAGGACTGCTGGAGAGAGACCAGCACAGAGCCACGAAGATGATGAAAGGAGTGGAACAGCTCCCTGGTGAGGAAAGGCTGAGGGAACTGGGTCTCTTCAGCTTGGAAAAAAGGAGACTGAGGGTGACCTCATTAATGTTTATAAATATGTGAAGGGTGGGTATCAGGAGGACTGAGTCAGGCTCTTTTCAGTGTCTTCCAAGGACAAGACAAGGTCGCAATGGGTGTAAGCTAGAACAGAGGAGGTTCCACATAAATACAAGAAAGACCTTCACAATGAGGGTGACGGAGCACTGGAACAGGCTGCCCAGAGAAGTTGTGCAGTCTCCTCTGCAGATGTTTAAAACCCACCTGGAGATGTTCCTGTGTGACTTGATTTAGGGGATTCTGCTGTGGTAGGGGGTTTGGACTATATGATCTTTCAAGGTCCCTTCCAATCCCTAATGTTCTGTGATTCTGTGATTTATGGGAATAAATCAACAGAGAAAATAAGTGGAAGAAAAGCCAATTAAAACCAAACAACAACAAAACAAAGTGCTTACTGGCATGTCTAATTCACACCAACTGAATCCATGAATACTCAAAGTTTCAGAGATATACCAAATCAACCAAAAAAAACCCCCTCAAACACTGTATGAGTAACCTACTGGTCAAATGATAGTAACACAGTTATGAATTATTCTGATTATGCTAAATAACTTTATTTCAAGTTTTCAGACAAAAAGCATGAGTGGCAGAACACATCAACTCCAGTTCCTTACAACAATAATGTAGCACAGCTTACCTGGACAGTAGTTACTGCAATTAGTAAGAGGGAAAATTTCCCTTTTATAAGAAGAACAAATGCTTTAGAAGGACAGCAAATGCACTGTTGCCAATAGTAATTTATGTATCTTTGTATCAAATTTCTAGTGACATGATCTTTCAAACACATCTTAGTAAAGTACAGCAGAAAACTACTAATTTGGGGTTTGCTACATTCTTAGCTAAAAAATGACTAACTATGTTTCTTTAATGAAAAAAATGTGAAAATTCAGAATGAACTCTCCACCTCAAAGCACACAAAATAAATTCATCTAATATTGTACTGGAAAATTTATCTTGTTTGGTCTACTTCACCCTTCGGCAAAGTACCACATCATCACATGATGGAGATGGGAAAAATCAGAGGATGGCAAAGTGTTTGAAACACTAATTCCACCAGCCATGTTCACAGGTCTACTCCCATTTTTATAGGTGAAAAGCACTATCACACAAAAAGGAATATGGAGAACAAAAAAAAAAAAAAACACAAGACATAAGTGCCAGCTGTATTGTTTGGCTGAATACACATAACTTGGTATAGGTGATCCTGCTCTGGCAGGGGGATTGGACTAGATGATCTTTCGGGGTCCCTCCCAACCCCTGATGTTCTGTGATTCTGTGATATGGGCATATCCATACAGTATCTTCCCTACTACTAAAAAAAAAAAGAAAAAAGGAATGCCACAGCATGCAGCAATCAGCTTTGGCACTTCTTGATGACACAATTGCTGGAAACCATTATGCCTACAGGAATCTAGTTTACCTTCCTTCTTCCTGCAGATCATGTCTTGTGTTATATAACATTTCATATCATACAACAAGTACATTAGCAGAATCACAAAACATTAGGGATTGGAACGGACCTCGAAAGATCATCTAATCCAATCCCCATGCCACAACAGGACCATGTAGATCAAGACACACAGGAACATATCCAGGCGGGTTTTAAATGTTTCCACAGAAGGAACCTCCACAACCCCCCTGGAGAGCCCCCTCCAGTACTCCATCATCCTCATCATGAAGTAGCTCCTTCTCATATTTATGTGGAACCTCCTATGTACCAGCTTACACCCACTGCCCCTTGTCCCATCACTAGATGACACTGAAAAGAATCACAGAATCACAGAATCATTAGGGATTGGAAGGGACCCCGAAAGATCATCTAGTCCAATCCCCCTGCCACAGCAGGATCACTTCACTGGAGAAGTTATACAATCGGAATCACTCTGGGTTGGAAGGGATCATCCAGTTCCAACCGCCCCACCATAGGCAGGGACGCACCACCCCAGACCAGGCTTGCCAGAGCCCCATCCAGCCTGGCCTCAAACACCTCCAGGTGACGTTTGAGGCCCCCCTTACATATGTATGTAAGGGGGATTGAACTATCACAAATTTAAACTAAGCTTGAAACAAGAGACAAAATGGAGACTCTGCACTTCATAGTTAGTACTAAAGCAGTACCTTATTTGCATTCAGTGTGTAGAACAGTGTGCACTGACCACAAGAAAAATCGACCCAGGAAAACAAAAAGTTGACAGATGAACTGCTGTAGTAGAAAGACGTCCCCAGGGCATGGAGGCCTGGCTTGTCATCCTCAAGTCCAAGGGTTATGCTCAGTGGTGGTGGTAAGATAGTTTGCAATGCTGGGATTTCACAGCACGAGTACTTCTAGGGAACTTGCTCATGTGAGGAAATGAGCCACAACAGTACAGTGTTGGCGAACTGAAAGGGTATCTTGACTGGAAGACACAGAATTCTCTCAGAATGGAGAGGATACAGCTCACTGTGCTGGTGAGCCTGCACCTGGAATACCGCATCCTGTTCTGCAAAAGAGAGACAGGAGCTATTGGAAAGAGTCCAGTGCAGAGCCACTAAGATGATCAAGGAGCTGGCACATCTTCCTCATGAGGAGAGACTGAGAGCTGAGGCTGTCTAGCCAGAAGAAGAGGATAGGGGAGACCTCATAAATGCTTGTAAGTATTGAAAGGGTGAGTGTCAGGAGACTGGGATCAGGCTCTTCTAGGTGGTGCCCAGCAATATGACAGGGGGCAATGGGCATAAATTGGAGCTTAGGAGATTCAATTTGAACATAAACTTTTTCATAGTGAGGGTGGAACAGGCTGCCCAGACTCTACAGGATGTAGAGTCTCTCTGGAGAGACCAGTTGCTTTAACAAACAGTTCAATATGCTTGAGACCATGATTTTAAATGCATTAAAGCACTATCACACAGGAGAATCAATAATACTTGCATTGTTTTGGTTATCTTGGAGATACACAGACTAACTTGTCCACAACCATAAACTATCCAGAACTGTGGTGATCATGCAAAGGCTGTGTAGGAACAGACAATATCTAAGGAATATGCAGATCAAACACCTAATTTGACAGTTTGCAATCCAAATCTCAAACTGGTAAAAAAACAACACTTGGGGGCTCTTCTTGACAATGGTTTTGCAAAAGCTGAAGCCTACAGAAATACTGAAATCTAAAATGCTAGAACACAGCCCAGCATTGCAAGAGGAAAGGCCAAATGCATCTTCCTATCAGCAATATACAGTTAATATACAAAGTAAGCATTTGTGTTTGAACTGAAATGTTTCTCCAGGAATAGTTCATGTTCCTGTGTGTTTAAAGTATTGAAATGTGAAAGCAAACACCTAGCGGGACAAAAGCTGCAAGCCATTCAATAACAACTGCACTTAGTACAGCAACAAAATGAAAGCTTTAGGATACGGAAGAAACAGACTTTCCGTTTCTTCTTTCCTTTGGGAACAAAAACTTTTCCTTTGAATGTCTGAAATATATCCTTCATTAGTTCAAAGCAAGACAGAAGGTTCCTTGTCTTAAAGAATATCCCATCATATGAGGAAGAGAAGAGAGCATTTAATGCCATTAGCCGTTGGGCAGAGCGAAGTGATTCTCTTCTGCTCTGCACTCACCAGGCTTCATCTGAGACACTACATTGAGTCTGAATACCTAGAATTTGTTTTGCTGTGTTCAAAACAGGGGTAACAAAGGGCTATCTAATTGTAATCCTATCTGTAACAGTTTTAGCACTTCTGGAGAATAAAGAGTAGAGAGTACCACTTAGCCAAAGGGCTCTTGGTGTGGAATAAAAATGTAATGGTCACATAATACAAGGTGCTAGACTGACTTAAACTGTTAAAATGTGTTTAACAGGAAGTCAATACATTAATTTTGCATTACTGGTTTCATAGCTCCTTCCCCCAGAATAAAGCAAGCACAAAAATGCAAGGCTGTCAAACATTCTGCATTAGTTGCATGTATTCTAGATAACATGACAGAATGGCAATCACACACCAAGTATAATTCTCTGACCAACCCAGTAGTACAGAGACACAGCATTAATGACTGTGAAATCAGTGCCTAGACTCCACGGTGTAAATTTAATTCTGATACCATGGCATTAGACTTAATTTCTTCTCCGGGTACTGACTGGTTGTGAATTGAACTGAAAACACTATTTACAGGCCAGTATGTGGCAATAATTCCATGCAAACAAGAGAAGAGTTGAAGATAAATACTAAAAAGGGGCTGTAAATTACCTTGCTGGAAGCTCTTGCCCAAAAACAACCTGGGTTATTTCACTGCTGCAAAGCTACACCACAAGGAATCTCATAGGCCATTTTTCAGACGATAACAAACAAAGGTTACTAGAAACCATTCACACGACAATAATGTTGGTTCCTTTTTGTAGCTGCATTTCAGTGAATTGCAGTGAACACATTATCATTTAGGCTTTTCTTTTTTTTTTTGCTTGTTTTTTGTCCCCTGAACAGAGATAGCTCCTTTCACAGTAACGCAATGTAGACAGTCCAATATAAGGAAAAAACTCTAAAGCCTATAGGCAAATATCAGGCGCATATATATTATTTAAAAAATATAAATCTTGTATGCTGTCCTTGTAGACATCTTTTTTCAAGTCAAGCTCATTTGAATAGCAGGCAAGAAAAAGTCACCTGAAATAAGTAAACTGGTCTTAGAGGAGTTTTTTTTTTCTTTTTAGCAAAAATAAAATGTGCTCAGAGGGATATTTACTTTATGTAAATGCCTAGCATTTATTACAGATAAGATACACTTCAGAAGATAAAAGGGAGTCATGGAACAGAGATAAAGTAAGAGCTTTTCAAGGTATGCACAATGCATCCTACATTGGTGTAAATTAAAACAGCTACAGTGGTAAATTAAAGTCTACAAAACTTTGTCTGAGATTTCCAGCATCCCTAAGAATTTATCTAATATATATCATCCCTGCTCATGGGTTTGTGTGTCATTTATTCTTCAACATGAGATTAAAGTGGCTATAGAAGCTAATGCCTTCTCAATACATTTACCTTGCCCAATGTTAATTTCTCTCTTTCACTGAAAGATGAAACAGTTTGCAAATGCTTCTGCCAACTTCATTTTCCTCTTGATCCTGAACACTAAAAGCTTCAGCTTTAGAAGTGGCACTTCGGAAAATGCTTAGGAGATTGTAGGAGTGGCAACTTCCCATATGTGATTTCGTAGTGGCAATTTATATTTTTTTATTATTCACATGGATTTGCATAAATGAGTGGTAAATTTGGTTTCCTCAAGCTGCCACGAAGAACAGTAATAGCTTGACTCTTGAGATATGCTTATTTTCAATCCAAGCTTGGACATATTTTGCATGAGAGATTACTTGATTTTCTACACTAACTTCCAGGTTACACTTCACACTCCAACAGAAAATGCATAAATCACACAAAGCAGTGTGTTCTATTGGCCCTCTGCGTATACTTCTACAAATACAGACATGCCTACAATATAAAAATGTTTCTATCGAAGAATTAAAAGTATGAAATCTCATATGAAAATTACTCATTTTTAAAAGCAATTAATTAAACCCCAGGTTTTAGGCAAATCCATCTGTCCATTTCCAAAAGTCAATTAATATCTTTGTTCAGATTATTAAATCTTACATGGCCACAGAAGCACCGACACTTAATTTAATAGTGTACCATCTTGCTAGAGGGAAAATGTAGAATAGCTTTTTTGTAAGCCCTATTTAAATTGTATGAGGTATTTTTATTTTGGAAAATTTAATTTGTTAATCCATAACCCTTAAATGTCACACATATTAAAAATCAACATGCATTCTAAACAAAGCAGGTCAGAACCCGGCAGCATACATTAATAACAATGGGGCTATTAGCATGGAATGAGAATGCCAGTCTGAACACGAGTAGTTCACATGTCTGTACAGCAAGCTGCCTGACAACACGAATTTTCTCAATATGTAAATCTTTTGTCCCAAACAACTTTTGGGGCTTCTGGAAAGCACTTATTTTGTGCAGCCATGAGAAAACAGGCAAGTGGCATTACTTTTAAATACCTGTACTTGTTCTTTACCCAAGAAGAAGAAGAACTGACATAGAAAAATAAATTAAATTAGGAAATAATGATGATTAAAGAAATCTGAGAGATAAAATTAATTTCTTTTCCTGTGTTAGAAGTGACTTTATAAGATATCTTACAGCATGCCATAGTAACATGTACCACTGCCATGGAAGTCAGACACAACCTTTGAGAAGAAAGCTATTTTTTTTTGTTATAATATCATGAAATCAAAGGATCTGAAAAACATATTTAATGTTAGAGTCTGTTCCTAATCCAAGCCCAAAGCCACAGTGATAACTCTGTAAAAATTTACCTGTTAAACTTGAAAGCAACTCAACACACCAGCATTAGAATTAAGTGCTTCCTATTACACTCAGTTATCTCCCACTCCAGTGTTCCATCAATTTCATTCAGTAACGTCTACTTAGACTTTCTCTTCATCTCTTTGCAGGTAAATACTTCAAACACTTTGGAATTGTTAAAGGTCCCTGAAACCGATTCTTGAGACAAGGTGATTGGCCTCCAGAAGTCATCAATCTTTAATTAATTTTTAAGAAATCTAATTGGAGTATGGAAAGACCCCTTGCAAGCAAATCTGTCTAATGAGAAAATTAACTTTTAAATACTCACTGCTGTTACTATTTTTATTTAGGGTTCAATAGCAGACCCAAGTGGACCTTCAGCTTAATTCTGCAACAAAACACAAAACCTGGAGAATTCTTAAGACATACAATGGATAAAACATCAGTATCTATAGAAAAATGATCTAGAATTTGAAAGGTCTTGGAAATAAGTCAGCAAAGCTTCCTGTAAAAGATAAATAGATTTCTAGCTAAGAAAAAATTAATCTAATTTTCAGATTTCTGTTTCACTGTGAACACTGAAACCAATGACTTTATAGGTAGCAATACATGTCATCTCTATCAGACACCCTCTCAGACTCCTAACTGGATTTCCTGAGCCTTTTTCGTCTTTCTGATAAACCACAATGGATCTCTATTCACAAGATTGTCCTATCTTCCCTTAAACGCACATAAAATGCTTGCAGACACATTTTTGGGCAAGGCTTTTCAAAGGACTATTCTTATGTGAATCTATTAACACTTCAGCTTCTACTGAAAAAACACATCCTGACATATCAGCTCCCTCTATAAAGTTAGTACAAGTCAATTACAGTTGTATTGCCAAGCTCCATAAATGCCTTCCTTCCATCTGTTAATTGTCATGCTATTGTCAAATTGAGGGGAATATATTAAGATGCTACTTAAAGGTTAAACCACATTTTATCCACTCAGCTTTAGAAAGACGTGTTTTATAACGCAATAATAAGGGATTTGCTTTAACTCTCAAAGCACCCTATCCATCGGTACAGTCTTTCTCCTTCTTTAGGCCAGCTTCTCTTCAGTGAAGAAGCCAGTTTTCTCTCCACACATAAAACTCAAGATCTGGGATGTTTTACTACCTTCCACCAAAAAAAAAAAATAGATGCAACATTCATACTATGAAACTACATTGGTAATGAAAGACAATTACCGCTCACTAGCAGCCATCTTGCAAACATTCATTCTTTTTTTATTTTGCAACGCCTGAGTATTTCCTTCAACTTCGTATTCCTGTTCCTAATGATGAAACCCCATTTTTTCACAAAAAGGTTGCTGTCCCCTGCACGTCAGAATTTCACAAAACTACATTATTTTTAAGTAAACTGAGTTGCAAAGTGCCATCACTGATTCAATTACACTTTCTTCAGGGTAAATACATATTTCTTTCACACTTACACTTTGCTAACATGCAATAACTCCTTCTTCTACAAAATTATGAATAAGTGTGGTAACAATAAAGCAATTACATATTAAATATATAGTAAAAATAATAAAATCCAAGTAGCAGCAGGATAAACTACTAAAAATCAGTCAGACTGCAAAAAAGATGTCACTGATTTTTCTTTTCCATCAAAGGGCTTAATCTGTCTCTAGATAGAAAAATATTCTTCCTTCCTTGTGCAAAACCCTTCACTTCATCTGATTAGTCTTCTATTTCATAAAAACGTAGCCTGTTGCTCTCCTATAGAATCCTCACAGCACTTGCTACAAAAAGCCTAGACTTTGCCTAAACACACCTAAATATGCTGCAGAAGTTATACAAACTTATATATATTATATAATGTGCAGGTTACAGCACATTAATGTGGAAGGATCTCCATCCAGCTCTCTCTGGTCATGACTAGCAATAGTTGCCACTTGTTTATCAGCTTACATTAAAAGAACAGCTGATTTCTATGTATATACAACTAGCTAGAGCTGCAAAATTCAGAACAGGTCTGCTTCATATTTTTATCCTTAAAGAGTAATCTGGGTAACGTGCACAAAGCTTCTCAAATGAATGAAAAATGCAGACTTTTTGGTAGAATGTAGATGTAATGTTCTCCTAATAACTTACTTTCTTCTAATCACTACAAAGCTGATACAGCACCACACGGTAGGATGTACTTCTCACCTAGCCATTCCAGAACGAACTGCAGACTGATTTTTCAAAACTTCATAATTTTCAGTAATGAAGGCAAAGCTTCATTAAAGTATCTAATTAAAACACTGTTTATAGCACACAGACCATTGATACCCATTACAGTGTCTTATGCTTTTAATGCAATCATGGACACTTTATTAATGGGTTTATCTTTGCTGAGGTGCTTTTTTGGTATAATGTTTTTAGTTGGTTGGTTTAGGACCTGAGCACCTAAACCTTTATCTAGAGGAAAAATGATTAGACTATTTTAAAATCTTAATTAGACTATTTTTTAATCTTAATTTGTGTTTATAGTAAACAGAACAAGAATAATATTTAATCACCTGTATACATTTACTTTAAAATCCCCATTTATTTACTTTCTAAGGCTGTATCTTTTTCCCCATCATAAGCACTGTAATGCACACGATTAAGGCTATGTAAAAATTCTAATTAAGAAAATCAAAATATCTGCATTGCCTTTAAGAGAATTCCGTGATTTTAGACTGCAGTTGTATTAACATCACTCTAATTAACACTAAAGTATTTTAATAAATGTAGTTGACTTATTTCCACTTCTTCTTTAGAGAAATAAACAATAAGCAAGACTGTTATCCTCTTAATATGAAAAAAACAAACCCAAGGATACCATAAAACCACATTTCATCTAATGACCTGACGAGTCTTGACTCATGAAATAACCATGTTTGAAGTAATGCTTTGCAGGGAAGTTTATTATGAGTGGCTGGAGAGAAAAGAGACATAAAAGGAGAAAGAAGTCTACGACATACATATTCTAAACATAGTGAAATATCTATAGATGCTGAAAGTTATATTCTCTTCCTGGGTATCTGTCAGAGCACTTCCAAAAACAGGATCTATACTTATGTAATTGTTGATGTTAGCATAACAGCTCTCTAAATTTATTCTGGCTCATGCCTGTTACGCTTACAAAATTCAACACAACAGCACCACAGTTCTAGATGAAAATCTTGCTGCGTGTCCTCGGCTCCCTGTGCAACAATCTCAAACACAGGCTGCACAGACAATCTTTGCTCTTTGTTTAGCAAATTCTTCTTCATTGACAATTTGGGGTTTTTTTATTTTTGTCTTTGCAGTAACAATAAAACAAACCCAAAACTTGCTGGATGTGCATATTGCCTTTGTCTTTGAGTACAGAAGTAGTTAAGTATTTGGTAACTCTGCAAATTTACTGGCATTTGTGTAACACAAAATAACTCAACATTTGGATGACTTATGATTTCATAGCGCATCTGCAGAGTTCATGCATAATACATATTTTTCTGAGAATCATCCAGATAAAAGGAACAGAACAAACAGCAATCTGTGATGAAGATATAGACGTCATCTTAGCTGGAAAATTTAGTGCTCCTTCAAAAGTAAAAGAAGTAATTGCACTAAATATCATTGCACAATTACTCTGGAAGACCTAGTTGAACACTTCAAAAGCCCAGCCCTCATGGATGGTGTATGCAAAGGTAGTGCCCACATATGCACATTTGTCTTCTATATAGTCAAGCATGAAACTTTACAGGGTATCAAGAAGGTGAAAGGACTACAGATCCTAAGGAAGACAAATCGCTTTGCATTTAACACTACATCACCGGTGTAATCCCAAGCCACTAGAACTCATATTCTGTATAAAACAAATGAAGAGAAAAGCAACAGGTACTGAGTAATAAATTATTGAGATGCTTGAAGATAATTTACACCAGCCCTCCAAATTCTTCCACAGTGCAAGATTTCTTAAGTTTCTTACAGAGTGTAAACACACCAGGAATTTAAATACTACTGAGACAGAAAGCTGTCAGGGTAAATGAATACCAGAATGAAAACAAATGGAAATAAATTAGACCAACGCTCAGCTCATATTCCAGTTAAATTTTCTAAATACTGTGGTAGAAAAGCCCATCAAAATAAGAGGGCTAAAAATCTGATCTAATTTTATAACAAAATATCACAGAACTTTCAAAGGAGATGCACGAAAAAGCAATCTAGTGAAAAGCACAAGTTAGCACTTTTTATTCCAGATTCTTAAATTGCCATCCAAAGAGTGACACACCCAAAAGAAGAAGTTACTTTTGAACACTGCATCTGGATATACTAGGAAAAACCAACTCTGAAAAGTATTAGAGAATATTAGTTTCTCAATGCACACTAAATATTAATGCACATTTAAAAATCATAAAATCCATTGCATATTGACATCCAGGGCCAGCAAGGGTCACAAATTTCCCTTCATTCTCAAAACCATAAAGCTCAAGACACACCAAGCAAACAGCCTCTCACGCAGCTCGCTCGTGGCCCACTGCTCGCAGCAGTGTTGATAATATGCCCCCAAGAAGACATAAAGCTTTCAATTCAAAATCAAACACATCATAAATAGCAGCAGCATGTATTTTAACTTTACCAAGCCTCAGGAGCAGGTTTGTAGTATTGCGAGGCAACAGAGGAGTCTGTCAGACTGTTACACAGTCCAGTTGTTTGTTTTGCTTTAGTGTTTGTGACGGCTGGTACAGATAAAAATCTACTCTGCCAGATTCTCAGTTTAGTATAGTACTCCCAAGGTTATTTGGTACCCTAACCAGCATTTCTCCTACATCTAATTTTTCCATCAAACATCCTAAACCGTGTTAGACTCGGTGATGTCAGAAATAGCTTCAGGGAATATTGTATATTGTCACTGTGGAACTGGCACAGCAGGTTGCTTCAGAGAATAATCGCTTTCATTACGTCTTTAAAAAGTGAAATATCATTAGATGATTCATTCTGTGAAATCTGTATTGTTTCGTGAAGTAATTGAATAAAGAGTTCATTGATCCATGTTTTTTTTTTTTTCTCTAATTTCCTTTAATTCTCTTGGATACAGATAAAACACAAAGTCTTCAAAACTCCGAGAAGCAGTTTCAATTCTATTCCTGCATTTGAGTCAAGTCCCTAAAGGGCCAAACTGTAGCTAAACGAACACAGGCAGAATATATAATTCTGTTACCATCGTAGGAGTCATTCCAACACAGCACAGACAAAACATTATCAGTCAGAAATTGAAAACCTCCAATCTTTGTATGTGTTTCGATAACATCTCATCTCTTACAGCCTACCGTTTCTGCACCAAGCCCCCCCTGAAGTTTCTTTTAGCCTAATTCTAAGCATAGTCCTTCTGATGCTTGTTTCAGATACACAACAGAAACTAACTGTCACCTTCTTGTGCTCTCATTCTGTTCACAGATACATACAGAACATTTAAACTGTATTACTGAATTTGGGAGACTCTGCACCCTTCAGAAAGGATTCTTTCACCCTTCAGAAATTACAATCTGTATTTGACTGAAAACAAGTTCAGTTGCTTTTAATGAAAGTTTCCTCAGATACTAAAAACACTTCCCATTCCCCAAAAAACCACTTTGCGAACTGAAGATCTTATTGAGGAACGTTTTTATTCCTGAACAGCGTATTAAAAACAAACTGACATGCAGTAGTACCTTTGGCATCTTCTCACTTTTGAGAATAAAGAGGAGCTATAAATAAAACAAAGCTTGTGGCAGATCTCTCGCCAGGTGCATGTTGGTATGAACTAACGTGGACTAAGTAGCAAATTCAGGTATCAGATGAGCGCTAGCAAAAATGAAATAAATGACACTATGCAAATTCAAGCTAAGTGATTCGCAGAAGCCATCGCTTAGGATCAAGGCTGAATGACTTATTTTAAAAGAAGAAAAATTAAAAGGACATTGTGCTTTCAAAATATTTGGAAAGTAGAAGTGTTCCTTAGCACATGGTAAGACTTAGCCCTACATGGAACCACTAATACAAATGCCCAGCTTTATAAGCTACTTACAAAGAGCTCTTTATTGAGAAAAATATGCTAAAGAAGCCGCATGTGTCAAAACATAGAATCATAGGATGATTTAGTTTGGAAGGGACTCATGACCTTAGAGATCACCTAGTTCCAACCTCCCTGCCATGGGCAGGAGTACATCTCACTGGACCAGATTGCCCAGAGATCCCATCTGGTCTTGAAGACTTAGGAAGATGACACATCCATAGCCTCCCTGGGCAACCTGCTCCACTGCCTCACCACCCTCATAGTGAGGAGTTTCTTCCTAAGATCTAAATACATGTTATAGATTTGACACAGAAGAAAGGAACAGTACCAGCATGTGTGAACAATTCAGAATTTCAAATACCTGCACACACGATGAAATGATCAGGGCATTTAATTCCACATTGCATAACATTTGCACTAGCTGGTGAAAGATTTACAGTATTTTTATTATAAATTTTTTAAAATGCAGTTGACATTTCAACATTGTACTTGATTACAACTCAAAATTTACTGTATTCTTAATCCCTGTACATGGATTTTTACGTAAATCATCTCAACTCACAGGACAATGAATTATGCAGTACTAGACAACAAAATGTTCTTCGTATTAAAAAGTTACTGAACTTGCAGAACAGGACAGGGGCCTTTGCCTTCTGGCCACTTGCCTTTTTCTCCTTATCTTTGGCTATCTTTTCTTCTGCAAACAACACATCTGCTTTAGTTCATTACAGCATTCACTTTTCAAAACATCCACTTTGGGATCAGGCGTTTTCAGACAAAAACATCACTTCTACGCAGACAGGGTTGGAGAAAGAAAGGTAATCTAATGAGAGCAGCGATCCACTTGGGTTTTTATTTGTTCACTGTTGATGAGCTTTGGAATACTTATTTTAATTAATACTATACAAAGACAACAGTTGCCCAAGGTAAGACTTGTAAACATTCAGTCACGAACATGTGCACTGATCGTGCTTCAAACTAGAACTTTGTCTCATCAGGCTTTAGAAGGCACATAGGAACAGCACAAACTATTCTCTCCTTCTCTGGTATGCTAGTCATTAAAATACAAAAAAAATGACATCAAGTTTTCATTACTAAACTGTCATTTAAGAAAAACAAACTTTAAACCAACTTAGAAGTTGAACAGATAATAAGGAACAAAAATACAAGCATAGAAAGTGCTTTAAACTACTAGATACGGGTAAAACCTCTTGGGTGGTATACCACCTTGCAAACCACTGCTGCGATCTGCCTCAGGGTAAATCAAGATTACAATGTGAAGAGGCTAAGAAACGATGAGGAACCTCTAACAGAATCATTGAATCATCGAGGTTATCTTCCTTCTCAGTTAAAAAAAAATAAATCCTAAATTAATGGCAAAACTTCATACACTGTTTCAAGCACCTTCTTGGGAACTAAATAGTCAAACACTTAATTTCTTCTGGATATTCCCATTGTTTCAGTGTTCTGACCTCGATTTTCTGACCTATTCTAAACTTCACCAAAAGACCACCGCAGCCATACAGACACACAGGAGGTTCAGCCAACTTCCAACCCCCTCCATTTTTTTTCCGTCTCCTGCCTAAAGAAATTAAGATTTTAATTAGATTGTTTAAGATTGCTCCAATATATCAACTTTCTGCTAGAAAATGCTGAATCTGGCATGTTCCCGCAGAAAACCGTAATTCTAATGAAAGCTTAGAAAGAATTCTGTCTGCTCTTCTGGCAGCTCCTCTGCCTGCCTTGGCCCTGAAGACTGTCAAGGACAAGAGGCCAGTGAGGTTCTCACATTTTCCACCAATCTGTCCAGATCTGCTGCAGAGCAGAAGTACCAAGGCACCAACAGTTTGAGATTTCCAAACCTGTGCCATCCCTACATGACGAATGATGAAGATATTGACGTTTCTGAGCTCCAGGCCTATCAGTAGCACCATCAGGAGCTGTTAGAAGCTTGGGCTTCCAAAATCTTGCCAACAGGCTGTCTGGTGCCCAGCCAGACCCTCAAGGCTAGCAGTGCTTCTGGCAACTGGCCAAATGTGCTACTCTGTCATACAGGTTACAGTACAAAGTCAGTTACTTCGGAGTCTGATGTGTTCCCTGGCAAGAAACCAAGATCTCTATCTCGATGTGATTTTCCCACACCTACTGTCAGATCTGAACAAAGCCTTTTTGTCATTAGGGTCCTCAGTCTGCTTGATAAAGACAACTGTCTTTTGTTGCACAGGACAAGGCACAGAGAGGATCTGCCTTTTACCTGTGTTGCTGCTGGGTTTTGTCTGTATATACAGAAATGATATTAAAATAGATGTAATAAAGTAATCTTTTTTCCTTTTTTCATCTACTGGGACTTGATGTGGATTGAACCACAACTGTGGTATCACCAAGGGAACACGTCTGACACTTAAAATTAGGGTTTAGGACACAAAATGTAGGCTGTTTTTAATTATACTGCAGTTAAAACATTTAAATAGCACAAAGCATAATATATATTATGCCATGACTTATCCAGAAATCCTGAGACATTGTGCATGAAATATTCAGCATCCAAATCCAAAGGGTGAGATCTAGGAACTGATGAATAAATGACCATTTATTAAATACAGACTATTTATTACCATATAAAATAGGCCAGATAAGTAGGAAAAAAGCCTTATAGTCAAACATTGTACTGTTTCAACATGAGCACCACATAAAAGCATTTAAAAACTAGTAAACCAGGAAAAAAAAAATGTTTTCTTACATAAACTAATCTCTGTAACGAAGCAGAAGTGTGCTGTGCTGCAATGAATAAGAAGGTGGTGAGGTGTCCAGTAATGATGCATTTGAATAAGCAATTTGGCTAGAATTTGCAGTCATTTGTGAATAATTTATTAGATTGAGTCAAAAGCACTCACTGACTAAAAACTGAATATTTTTTAACGTGTATTAAAATTCACAGTATTCCTCAGTTTCAGTTCCTTTTTTTTACATCCATAAAGTGGATGAGAACATTCCTACACGCTGCCTAGCTGATAGCTGAACACAGAGTATATTTTTCCTAATAATATTCTGGAATAAAAACTGTAAAAATTGACAGTCTTTTTTCTTTCCTTGAGGAAAGAAAGGAAAAATGCAACTACTCAAGCATCATGCATGTTCAAGCTGACACACCATGCTCACCACAGGTAGACTTCCACATGCTCTGCAAACTACAGCTCCTTACGCGACACTCAGGCAGCCTATGCAGAGCCTGTAGCGTAACACTGTTTTCATATACTAACCACCCCAAATTAAAACAAAAAAAAAGGCACTTCATATAGGGTATCCTGCTGTGGTGGGGGGATTGGACCAGATGATTTTTCGAGGTCTCTTCCAATTCCTAGAATTCTGTGATCCTGTGACACAGCAAACTCACAACAGGAGCTTTTCATTGCCTGACCCAACTCTGCACTTTTCAAACACTGAAAAGGAATATTCCTTTTGAAGGAATTTGGATACCTGACTCAAACTGATTTCTTTTTGCATTCCACATTTGGATGGTTTTAATCTGAGCCTCACTGGAGAGAAGAAGCGTTAGTAGAATTACAATCCAGTCTATCCAGTTATTAAATATTTCACCGTGTAAGACTTGCACCATGTTACTGTCCTACGACCAGAAACAGCATATTTATTACTATGAACTATGGAGTCCAGGTTCATAAAGAACCCTCTGCCTCTAATTACAACATATTTTTATTCATACCGTAAGGATTCTTGTCCGTAGCAAGGAAACGGAGTGATAAAGACCAATCTAACTCAAAGATTTCAATATTTAAAGATCTCTTTCCTATCATAGTCCAGCCTTCATGAATGTGTTTTAGCTTGTACACAAAAAAAATTCCACTTTCCAGCACAGTCTCTACATAGTAACTCATTAAGAAAAAATAAATTTTAAAATGTAAAATTTTTTAAATTAAAAAAAATTAAAAATTCAACCCTCAAAATTGAAGCCTTCCTCTTGCAAGCATCTCTAATGTCCTGAACTACATGGAAAACCCCCCAAAAACTATCCCTACTTTGTGAAGCTCATGGCTGCCCAAGCTGTTATGCCTCTTTTCAAAGTATGCAACACCAAAGAGAACAAATGAACATTCTGAGATGTCCAAAGTATTTAGCTTGACAAAGCAAAATGACTCTGACTAACACATTTCTAGGATATTTATTAACAGAACAAAATGGCATTGCACAGTACTTCACAGAATAAATGTAAGATTAAGAAAAGATTATTTTCCTAATTAAAAACTCTCCCACTACAGCTTTGAGGACAGAAAATACGATAAAGGTCCTAAAGAATACTAATTAAAATGGCTCGGTTCATTCTGTTAAAGAAAGTGTTCAGGTTGGTGAATCCATGTAGAACTGGTCATTATAATAATAGTCAACTTAGCAAGACAGAACTCATGTTGGCACTAGGGAAAAATAGTGTTTCCTGTGCATGGCTTGGTTTTTATGTGCAAGAAGAAAATGTAGCTTGCATTTCTTCTGGATCTCGAAACAAGTTTGAATAAAACTTCAGCTTCTCTATAAATCATTTAAAGAGAAGTTATATTATATGATTTAAGCAATGATTTTAAATAATATATAAATACTGTATGTTCTGAGGCACATATATGCTACTAAAAATAATATATTCTGACATTAATCCAGACAAACTGAGTTCAGCTAATACAATCTAAAATGCAGCATTTAGGGGATAACAGAATCAGAGCACGATGTAGCAGCCCTCAACATCTGCTCTTAAAATGTTGTGTTTGATATGCAGCAAATGGAATAAAGAAGTGGAAATTAATACAATCTTAGCTTATGGGTACATAGATCATGAGCTAATTTTATTTAAATGTGAATAGAATTGTGTCAAAATGAAGTATAATGCTGAACAAACTTCCTTCGTCATTCCGGTTAAATGAATTAAACATTTTTTGATATATTCTCACTTGAGGCTCAAGAATCCATTACAATTGTCTAACCAAGACTGGATAATGTATGTGGCTTTTTCATACTATCGTTTTCGTTTTCCAAATATCTCAAAAGGTGAAAAAGCATTGAAGATGAAAACACTTCTATCAAAGGAAAAAGAAAAGAAGAAAACCCTCACAATTTAATTAGCAGAGAAACCAGAGCTTTGTTAAAATTTGTGAATACAATAAAAAAGATTATCGCTCAGCCACAGAAAAAAAAAACTCCCAGCATGCCTTTGAAAGACATTTAAACTCATCAGAAGATCAATTACTGTTTGTTAAGGATAACTATTAAAGTTAATAGAGAGTGCTGGCAAACGTTGTTCTCATAATAAGCCAGCAAAGTACCACAGATAGAGTAATACAAATTATTAAACCTTTAGAGACAGTGGCTCTCCCAAAACACAGCTCAATCACACACAGAAAATTAACAGAGAAAGGGCATATCTGAGACTCGGGATAAATGCAGTCGCAAAGTTCATACGAAAACCCCTGTCATGCTTTGGCATTACTGAGTACTCAAAACTCAAACAAAAGTATTCTTCCTCAATTGGCTGCTATCACTATTTCCCCTTAAGGCACCTCAAGCCTAACTCCTTCTTCCTAGATCCTTATCTGTCTGAAGTAGAGCCTGTAAGGACTTGCTGAGCCATACACACACAGGAATGAAGCAAGAGAACTTCAGCAGTTTTACACCTGTACTTAAAGGCTTTATTTGAAGAATCCTAATGCCTTTTTCCAGGTTTTCCTATGAAAAGTGAAGAAGGAAAATAATATGGAAAAAGCCCCACTCTTGAGGTTTTGAATGTCCCAAAGCTTACACATTCCAACCATGCCAGTTGCTTTTAGACAACGCAAAACTTGCCACCCCTGGAACATGACCTTGCCTATGAAGTAAAGGAACAGCCCCTAGGAAGAGTTCAGTGACAAGGGCTCACAGATAGGAAAACTTCTGCAATCAGTAGAGGTTGTTCATCTTTTGATTTCTTCAGACCTCAAAGGTGAACTCCAGAAGAAAGTTACCATCTGAGAAACCCATACAGGAAGGACAGCCACGATAACTAACATACATGACACCAGCCTAGTATGGTATCAGATAGTATGAAGTCAGGCTAGATGATGGTTCTCAGGCATCAGAAATTAGTAGATATGCGTGAACTAGAACAAGGTATTATTGTTTATGCTGTATTCACACACTTACATTCCAGCACATATTTGCAAACACTGCAGATGCATTCGCTATGTTAACACCCAGTGTGGTAACCAGTGGAGTTATTAGTGAGAGCAGCCTGTAAGAGCTGCATCTTGTGATTTGAAAAGAGTATATATTTATCCCAAGAAATCAAGAATGCCTCCTTTCAGGGCTGAACTGAATTGATTGTGTGGGAATGATTCAGCTACAAAGGTTCCCTAGAGATGAACAGAAATGCCTTCGTGTCACGGAATTACTAATAGCCTACTGGCATATACGACAATGAATCCTGAAAGTATAGTGAGGGGTAAGTGAAAGGAACATCTCAGAATGAAACCCCAGGCAAGTCTGGTGTAATTTGTGAAGAACAAGCTCAGTGCTGGGAAAAGCCCCTGCTTGCCATACCTATTTAAAAATCCAAATTTTGCCAGGGAAAGAAAGATGTGTTAGGTCTTTGCCCTACAGAGCCTAGATGCTCTGTGCCCAGAGCTGTTGGGACACTTGCAGAGGCTGTGCATAAGCATGTGAAGATACAGCAAGGCATCATTCCAGAACAGCAGAATTAAAATCCCACCGTGGAAGCTGAACACCTTAAACCAGGCACTTGCTGGTTTCTAGAGACTTTCTACTAGCTATTGTCTACCTCCCCAAACCAGTGAATAATCTTAACCCCAAGTCAGTGAAATCTTTATTAATTTATTTCCTTGGTCTTCAAAACAACACATTTCCTGGCAGGTCCTTAATTCACAGGCCTAATCCCATCCATTTACACAGATTCTTTGAGGAGGCATTTCTGAATACAGAATGTTCTAATTACTCCTTTTATTGCCCTTACATCATCTTCCAATGCCTGTTATTTGGCACAGCCTGGATCACACTCCTGACCTGTCTTCTCAGAAAAGCAGATCTTAGTGAAGCTATGGGAAATGGAGGAGTAGAGGATGCAAGAAGAGCAAAGGACTTGTCTGGAACAACACTGTATTTAAAAGGTTGTGAAAGAGTAGGAACCAGCAGTACAAGAAGATGGACAGAGGCAGGACTTATGTCTTTGGAAATTCTGACTTCATATTCTGATGTTACAAGTTTATTATGCAATTTGGGGCAAACTGTTTAACACTTACTCACTCTTGAAGTTATAGTGAGATTTGCCTGTACAGAAGTCACTACTGTTTGAGCTCATAAAGAACTACAGAAATAACCCAGACACCTTATTAAGGCTTGGACAAGGTCCAAACCATCTTGCACCACCCAGGTTAATAAAGCCTTTATACCGACAAATGTAGCCTTCTCACTGACACCTTCCTTCTTTAAAACAAGAATTTCACATGTAGTAGTAACAATGGGAGTGTCTGCAGGACCTGAGCTACTAAAGGACAGTGCACTCAGGTGCATACACATCCAAAATTCCTGTCTAACTGGACATGACTCAATGTACAAGCTGTACATGAAAACTAGAGGCTGAGTGTACACTTCTAAAATGCAGTTACCCAAATCATGGAGCACCACCTGAAAGCCCAGCTCTCCCTGCCAGTGTGCGGATCGCATAAGCAGCACAAGGCAAGCTTTCTGCCTGACAGGAGGGAGATGCACAGTGATAGTGCTGCCTTCAGCCTCTGACTCTTGTTCCTGGCCTTCAGAGACTGGCACAGATCTGTAAGAGGGAAATAATGAATAAAGTTTCTCAAGAGCACATAAATAAATCCTACTAGACAATTTCCACCAGCCTAGTTAATGTCTGTGCAGGAAATCTGGCAGACTGTTGATCATACTTAGGAAGTGACCAGCTACATGGAATCATCAAGTCTCAGAACTTAAAAGCCCCAGAGAGGAACCAAACAGGTTCTCTGGGTTTTTTGCACAAGAAAAGGGTAGGTTTGTGGTAAGTGCATACATTAGAAGCAGAAGATACTGTTACCACATCTCTCAGCTTACTTTAAAAATATTGCAGGCATCCTAACTCTAAATAAATATAAATGAGTATTGCCAGCAGTATCTGTCAACCACACGTTTACCTCAGTTTTGCATTTTTGAAAAGTCAGTGTACTTGGAACAAAAAGTAGCTTAATTATACCAAGTTGGTGTTCCAGAATACTAGTTATTGGTTATGAAATACAGCTATGTATATATTGGACAACGATAAAACAGGCACAAGGAAAATTATTCTTTCTTCAACTGCTTCTTATTGTTAGATTTAATCTCTTCAGACCTGCACTAATTGTATGTTACTACTTTTTGAAAGGATATGAACACAAAAATCTCTCCTATACTTTCCTTCCACTTGGATAAAGCTTACACTTGAATAATAAAAAGAAACAACTGGAATCAGCTGGAACACTAACTTGGGTTGCAAAGAGAAATTGCAGCTTCATTGAGCTATTCCTGGTCAATTTTAATAAATATTTTAATTAGGGACAAAATAATTTCAGCTACTCTACAAGGCTATTACATTCTTCCTGTTTTGTACAGTTTTATAGTATTTGGAAATCAATATGACTCACATAGCACACAAAGTACTGAAAATAGAAACACCCAATGGCTCAGCAGGATGCAGCATCCTTGAACTTTCACATGAGATTTATAAGACTAATTCCTGTAAAATACGGCACTTTCATCCCAACTGTAACTTTTGTATAGTTTCCAGAAAACTTTTTTAATTAACATCATTAAATGTCTTTAGGGAAAGCAGAATTCCACTTGGTCAGGACAAGGGGCAGGATTCTAGAAAAAAATTACACATCATACTGTCTACTGAACCTCATCTCATGAAGATTACTGCCCTCTTGCACATGACACATAATTTTCCATGAAAATGTAATCCATTAAGGAATTTTTCACACTCTCTTATTCTTTCATCAGATCTGGCAATTTTTTTTCTGCACCCAGAGTACTTCTATGCTACTTGCCTGAAACTTCATTCCCAGCATCTAAGTCGTCTACTGACAGCCACTCCGTCTGTCCTGTATAC
The DNA here is from genome assembly GCA_028565055.1 of Phoeniculus purpureus. Taxonomy (NCBI): domain Eukaryota; kingdom Metazoa; phylum Chordata; class Aves; order Bucerotiformes; family Phoeniculidae; genus Phoeniculus; species Phoeniculus purpureus. The sequence continues at coordinate 39,018,411 of JAOXOE010000874.1, forward strand.
AATTCTATGTTGTGATTCTCAGGGTACTCAGTTATTCCATTCCTGCATTACACTAATAATCTGTAATTCACCTTTATTAAAAAGCTTCTATACAATAGGATTTGATTCTATCATTTATTCCTCCATTACAGCAATATACAGTACCACGTGGCTTAGAGAAAAACTAAAATCCCAGTGTGTGGAAATTTACCTAGTGGAACCTTGGGAGTTGCTGAGTGGGCAAGGAAGAGCAAGGAATTTTACAGAACAGAGTATTCAGGTTTGCTGAGGCAGGAACAGCACTGTATTCGTGAAATACTGCACCTCTTGTTTATCACACGAACTTGGGACGTGAGCAGCAGGACTGTAACCAAAGGCTGCTGCCATCAGCCATGCACCTCTCAGGAGAATTGCAAAGGAGATTCCAGGGGAACTCAAGCTCAACATAAACAGGCATTTCCATAATTGAGTACTGGGCATGGGACAGTTTTAGTAGGAGTTCTTGCTTCTACTCCAATTTTGTTTTGTCTATCACAGTATTTATGGCCCTCAATATAAAACATCTTTAGAAAGGCACTCATTGTCCACGGAAAAATGAAATGATAGCAGACATCAATCATTCACATCATTCCTTCCATGAAGATGAACTTCTCTGGACTGGCAACGCATTATATCTTTTTCAGAACCAAAGTGGTAACTTCTTCAGGAACAAGCAGCAATGGTACTTCACCTATTCATCCTCCTTCAGCTTCTTGTAATGCTATACAATTAACTTACAGTTTTGCCTTCAAACTTCTGCTCAAATGTCAATAAAACAAAGTATCTCATAAGCATCATGGGACTCTGAACAGACTGAAAAGCAGAGTGGATAAATTTTGGTGTTTGAAATTAGGAAAACAGTTATCTTGATTTGTGTGGATATTAAAGAAGGGCTTCATTTCTAAAATAAAAGCTTCACAAATTCAGGGAAAATTAATGTTTCTTGACAATCTGGTTTTTTTATATCACTAGTATCATTTAAATGTACAGATGCTAAGAATAAAGAATACAAAGGAATGCTATAGAACAAAAAAACTAAACCATTTAGAGGACATCATAGGTTTTTTTTAACTCTAGACTAACTGATAAACTGGACTATACTTGCGGTCTGCTCTCTCTTCAGTAAGATGGTAAGGCACAGACCTTGCGACTTTATGATCCCCACGACAAACCTGAAACACTGGTTTTAATGCTTAAACATTTCCTATGTATTACAATATCCATGAAAGATAAATGAATTAACATGTCTCAATGTTTATACTGTAACAGAATTTCTTCTAATACTATTGTTCACAAACTTCACTTCTGTAAAACTGCTAGTCTCCCACAATGCTTGTTTCCCTAAGACTAAAAATAACTTCTTTTGTCTATCCTTCAAGGAAACAGCTTCAATCACATTTCAGTAAATAGCTTGGCATCTTCCACTAGACTGCTCTTGTATATTTAAAGCGGGCATCATGTACTGATCTATTTATTTAAGTATAAGACAGAAGACAAAATTTCCAAAACCAAACATAAAAGTCACCCATGTTGTTCATTCATTAAGAAATTTCAGGGGGGAAAAAAAATTTACTATCTGTAGGCTCAGTAAGTCCATGCAGTCACAAACAAGTGTAAGGTTGTGGTGACATTAGGTCATGGGCTGGACTTAATGATCTTGGAGGTCTTTTTCAGCCTCAACAATTCTGTCATTCTGTAAAAGTTGCCTAGAGAGATGTAACTCAAGACACAAGTTTTTTTCTGGAAATTTAGCACCTGCTTAGAGTACTTTTAGATCATCTTGAGAAGTACTTGAATGTGAAAGGACTCAAGAGATTCAGTTTCTGTTCACAGCCAATCACTTTTAACAGAACAGATAGTAAATTACATTTATCCAAATATGCATCATTTTAACATTGTCATTTACTTAAACTAACAATTTGGCTGACCCTAAACTGCTTTAAAGCACATGCATTTAGCATCCAAGCCTCTTTTTTCAGAAATATATATATATATACACACCACATCACACTAAACCGCATTCAAAAGAAGCCAAATCCAGCCCATGTCAGTATTCTCTGAACATTGAGGTGAGCAATGGATTAAATTTGGTCCATTTAAGAAAATGCAAAGTGTGTAGAAAAATCTCCATGCAATTTTGAGGCATATGCAATACTTTTTCTTCTGATTCAATTTGTTCCAATTCAAGAGTATACAATCTCCATCACTTTTAAAGAGCTCACAAGTCAGCTGGAAGCAAACCAAAGTACCATGCTAAGCACATGCAAATGGTTTGTTAGTAACATGTGCAGCAAAAGTAATGAAACCTTACTGAAGGGTTCAGGACTTAAAAGGCGAGAGTCTCACATTCCTTTAACACAAATCAGAAAGCCAGGCAAAACTCATTTGAGAACTTGCAAGGTAATCAGAGCAGAAGAACAGATAAATAAATAACTGATAATAATTAACCACAGCTCTTAGTGTACTGTGTGTCTGTCTGCACATACTCGTGTTGTCCAGGTAAGACTGAGGTATTTATGAACTTTTTCTTACATGTGCTTTTTCAGTCAGCTACTATTTAAGTTCACTCTGCAGCACTTCATGTGGTCAAGGATTTACCAGGAGCAGTATACCCTGAGCTCCAAATACACAGAAGCAAATTGTCCTTGATATATCCAATCTTTTTTAAAACTTAGAAGAAAACAAGTAATAGGTTCAAATCGCTATGGAATGAAAAGACAAACAGTGACTACACAGCTGATGCAAGTTATACTAGTTTAGAGAAAAGGAATAATCAGAACGATAGCAGGAATGCAGCTACTAAGTTGCTGGCATAGCTTTGCAAGCCACTGCACTGGGTGCTGTATGACATCAAAACTGCTACATAAGAATCTGGTGATCCATTTGCAAGAAATATGATTCAGCTTGGCACAAGAACAGGAAAAGGATGCTAGGAACTTCAGGGAATGGAAAGGTTATTTATATTAGGAAAAAAAACAGCTTGGCTTACATAAGGATTGCAATACAATGACAATTAAGCAACAAGATTGCTCTTTTAATGTCAAAGGAAGTGTCTCAACTCCTAGGATGAAAAATAACTTACACGCACACAAAAAGAGGGTGGCCTTTGAAAACAGACCAATTATTAGAAGGTTCATGTCCTCACAGTATAAACTGTGATCAAACATGTAGAAGGAACAGCAAAGGTAAACCACCTAACCAGAATAAATGTGGCTAGGAGACATCCTTCTGTTTCATTCCGTAGCTATTCATGTTTTCCTTAGGTGACACTTTGTTTTCAATATGATGCCAAAGTCATATCACATAATTAACACTCAAACACAAGCTATAAAAACCATAGCAGTAAATACACAAAAGTACCACAGTCTTTGTTTCTAGTTTATTACTCTGCTGTGAACACCAGTAAATGCTGTGTCACTAATCCCAAGGTGATCCTGCATCTGCCTGCCCACACAGCACTCTGCAGTAAGTGGTTCACAGTAAACGTGCAGCAAGCTCTGCCCATCTAGCCAGGAGCAATGGTTTCCACTCAGAAGGCGGCTGTGGCCTCTTCATGTGCTGCTTTCAACACAGCTGACACTTGTACCCAGGTGGAGGTTCAGGGCAGGCACACGACCACCCAGGTAACAGGCTGTGCCCAGCTGTGGCACTGGAGGAGAGCAGCTCAGAGCTCACCTATGGGAGATGTGCACAGGTAGAGGAGCTCCTCTACCTGGCGTCAGAACCTTGAGAGGAGGTGATCAGGCTGAGGAGCATCAGGGAATGTGAGGCAGAAACAGAATCCCTGCTTTCCTTCGAGAGATGCTCCTGAAGGACAAAGGGGTCCCAAAAGACTGGGAATTCTTAAAAACACTGCTCTTAAGGGTGCAAGGAGAGACTGTCCCCATCTGCTGCAAAAATGAACTGGTGATGAAGAAGACCAGCCTGACTGAACACTGAGCTCTAGCTGGGCCTCAGGAAAAAAAAAGGAAAGTTTATCAACTTTGGAAGAAGGATCAGGCAACCCAAGAAGTGTACAAAGATCTAACTAGGGCATGTAGAAAGGAAATCAGAAGAGTAAAAGCCCAGCCAAAACTCAAACTGGCCACTGCAGTCAAGAACAAGAAGAAATGTTTCTACAAATACATCAATGGCAAAAGGAGTATCAGGGAGAATATCTATCTCTTACTGGATATGGAGGGGAACATTATGGCCAAGGATGAGGACCAATCTCGTTTAACATCTTTATCAATGATCTGGATGACTAGTTTGAGGGCAGCCTCAGCAAGTTTGCCGATGACACCAAATTGGATATGTCAATCACATGTCAATTGAGGTTAGGAAAGCCCTGTAGAGGGACCTGGACAGGCTGGATCAACGGGCCAAGGTCAGTTGTATGTGGTTTAACAAGATTAAGTGCTGGGTCCTACACTTTGGTCACAGGAACCCCATGCAATGCTATAAGCCTGGAGGAGAGTGGCTGGAGAACTGCTCCATGGACAAGGACCTGTGGCTGCTGATTCCATGGACAAGGACCTGTGGCTGCTGATTGACAGTGGCTGAACATGAGCCAGCAGTGTGCCAAGGTGGACAAGGCTAACTGGCATCCTAGCCTGTATCAGAAAGAGTGTGTCCAGCAGACTAGAGAATTGTACCCATCACCCTGTACTCAGCACTAATTCTGCCTCTAATTCTGCACTAATCCTGGAATATTGTGTTCAATTTGGGGTACCTCAATACAAGAACGACATTCAGGAGTATGTTCAAAGAACTACAAAGCTAGTGAATGGTCTAGAGGACAAGTCTTGCTCAGAGTGGCTGAGGGAACTGGGATTGTTTTGTCTGGAGAAAAGAATGCTGAGGGAGATCTTACTGCTCTTTAGTACTACCTGAAAGGAGGTTGTAGAGAAGAAAGGGGTCAGTTGCTTCTCCCAAGTCACTGTGAAAGAACAAATGGGAATGGCCTTAAGTTGTGCCAGGAGAGGTGTAGATTGGATACCAGGAAAAGTTTCTTCACTGAAAGAGTGGAACAGACTGTCCAAGGAGGCGGTGGAGTCATTATCGCTGGAGGTGTTCAAAAAATGCATAGATCTGGTGCTTGGAAACATGTTTTAGTGGGCATGGTTGCATAGGGTGATGGTTGGACTTGATTATTTTCTAACCTTAATGGCTCTATTATGAGAAAATAATTTATTTCAACAGATGATTTGCAACTCTTGAATCTGATTCCTAAACTAGAGTAAAAATTACAAGAATAATAGCTACTGAAGAACTTGGAGCAGGGGTGCTAAACCTGACTTTGACAGTGAATTTCACAGAGTGTGTGGCTTGCTTTTTTAAATACAGAAAACAGGAAAAGGTTGGAGAATTCTACTAAGCAATTCCTAAAATGCGTATTTCAAAGTTTAGAGATTATTCCCTTTAAGATGAGGTTTTGGGACATACACCCATTAGCAGTGAGAAGTGTTACACCAACATCTGAGCTATTTTAGATCTAACAAGTCAACAGGAGTAATGCCTATGGTGTTGATACACCAGCCAGCTCTGCTCCTTAAATATCCATTGTTGGGTAAAAATCTGAGAACTAAAAACTACAGTAACATTCAAAACGGCAAAGCCACAACAGAAACTCAGATGAAATCTCTTTGTTGTCAGTTTTTGTGAAGAAATACACACTTTCATGCCCAAGATTTGGATAGCAGTCCTGTGTACCCTCTCAGGCATTCCCATTCCATCAGTTCCTGTGAACATTCCCTGGTTTGCAACAAAGATTACTCTTTTTCTCACACTTGTGCACACAGTCGCTGGTGATGTAAATAATGACCACAAACCAATAGTTAGAGATTATTCCATTATTTTGACCATCATACCTGTTTTGAAGCTGTAATGTTCAGCAGTTCCTAAAAAAAGAGCTTATTTAAAGTTGTTTTTGAAGGAAGCGAAAAACCTTCACAACACAACAGCAAACAACTGAAATGCACAGAGTTTTTCTACTTTGCACGTTTTTACTGAAGGAGACTATTTAGCCTACATTCTGTAACTGAATGTGATACAAGGAACCATTGCATCAAGTACCCCAGGTGACAGCAAATATGCTCAACTCCAGAGGAGTTGGAGAAGCCAACCCATCAGCTGGCTGACCTTCACAAGACACACAACAAGGCCATGGTAATTTCACTGCCCACAGTAAGCAACTGTCCCAGGCAGCAGTGCCAGGTGAAACAGCCCCTCCTGAGGCATAAGGCTGTGTGTTACTGATGCAGTTAATGATTCAGACACTTTGTTCTCAGAAACAATAACACAAGCAACTTTAACAGTAGCCTAGTAGGTTAAGATCTGACAGCGAACTCAAGTTGAGAGAAAAATTAAGGACAATGGTGTAATTCAGGCAAATTGTTTTGATGACAAATAGGTATATTCAAAATATACCTTCTCTGGAGATGTTTAAGACCCGCCTGGGTGTGTTCCTGTGCAACTTGGTCTAGGTGATCCTGCTCTGGCAGGATCTTTCAAGGTCCCTTCTAATCCCTAATGATTCTATGATTCTATGATACATGTCTTGCAGCCACTGTTTCAGGAATAAACAAAGCACGGGAAAGCATCTTGGAAAGTTAATACAATGATGCACATCAGTAAAGTCTATTTCACATCCTTTACTCTGGCTGACAAGTCTGTATCACTGCTTTTACTTTAGCATTATACTACACTTGAATCACAGATCACAGAAATTTACACTAGCAGTTCCCACCCTGCCCACTTTGTCTCTCTCATGTGTATCCATATAATGCACTAACACTTTATCATTTTTATTTTTATACAGTTCCTGCTGCAGAGATTCATTTACCCTCAGCAGACAAAACTGTACACGATGCAGAAAAGAAGAGATGCTCTGGAAACTGTTGAATTTACTCTGCATACTATTTTTAATGGATTTTCTTTTAAGCATGGTAGATGCAGTCTTTCTTTTTCATATGTTGCTTTAAGAAACAAAATCTGAAACAGAATCCAAAGAATATATTCAAACACTTCTAACAAACAAAAGAAGGCTGTATTCTTCTTCATAATCTCTGACCTAAAGACTTAAAGAACCACCCTTGCCTGCAGAGAATGAATGAAGAATTCTCTCATCTTCCTAAGCCAGTTTTTGTTCTTTTCAGACACTCTCCAATGGGAAGATTTGCATTATGGAACTCTCTCCTAAACTCTTTTATATTTTTCCTTGGGGAAAAAAAAGTCATGTCTTAGAATTTTTTTCTCTATAGAAGAGTGACCTCTGCAGTCAGTTCCTGCACAGCTCTATACAGTGTTCTTTAGTATCTTATTTTTCAGTGTAACAGTTTTGGGAAGGTGGGCGTGAAGCCGAGTGAAGAAAACAGAGGATAAAAAAGCCAGGAAAATGTTAAACCCCTCAGACGTCTAATATCAAGCATTTAAAATGTAGATAGTTTCCTTCTCCTTTTCCTTTGCCACAGGAGAAAAAAATGGTTTCAGATTTTGAGGAAACAAAACTGGAAACCATCACCGACAAAGTAAATGTGTTCTTCTACAGCACTGAAAGAAATCTGGTCATCGAGTGTTCACTCAAGAGATGATTCCTGGGTATCTGTAGAAAAGGATTCTGACCCTAAGGAAGACCACAAGTTGAATTAACAGCAGGATGATGCTGCCCTCTCTAGTGCATCAACAAGAGTGTTGTATACACTGAGGTCTTTCATTTTGGAGTAGAAGTGAGGTATCAGCTGCGTCCAATTTCAGTTACTGTACTTCAAATGTAAACAAACTGAAAACAGTTTGGGCAAAGTCAGCAGCATGAAGTAATATTCACAGAAAGTGATTTACTACACATTGGAAAAAGTAATTTGTTTAGAATAAAAGATATGATCAAAGACATACATCTTGATATATTCAGAAGACATAAAGAAACTCCTGGTACTCCATGGCTACTTCATATGAAAAAGGTACTAAGTAGACCCATTTGCACTAACAGAGATTTAATGTCAACATGTGTATACCTGTAAAGATTTCCTTTCCAGCTATATGGATAATTTGCCCCAATAGAAAGTATGTAAGAAATTTAAAGAATCTCTTACACTTGGAAGAGTGTTACAAAGAAAACTTAAAAAAGACCTCCTGTGATAAGCTTAAGCATAATGTGTCTTTGCATCAATTTGCTTTTGCTTTCTAGCCTGTCACACTGTAAGTTCACAGGTAGTGAGATCAGAGACTCCTTCCTACTGGCTACCTTCTCTATCTGCATTGAAAGCAGTCTGAGAACGTAGGATACCACAGAGGCAGCTTCCCGACTGGGACAGCTAACAAAGAACAACCGAACCAATGTCTCTACCTTCCTGGTTGTAGGAGATTTGCAGCACTTCAGTCCAGCCCACTACATGCTGCGCCCAAAATTCCTGCAGCTGCCTATATCAGTATCTCCGGAAACTATCATCAGAAAACTTTCTGCAGTAATGCAGAACAAACACAAATCAAGCAACGCTGACCAGGACCCTGTTTCTCATGTCCTTCTGCTTTTTCTTCTAAGCAGGCAACACAACCAGTCTTCAGAGAGCCACAGCATAAGTTAAAGATGAAAATTACCTCTGAAGATCATACAGTCTAACCTGCCTGCTCAAAGCTTCTCCCCTCCACCTGTCAAAGTTGGACTGATCTGACTGTGCAGTAAGTTGGGTCACTCCCAGTTTCTTTCAAAGGAAGGTCTGGATATGATAAGAAGGAGCGGCCAACATGAGTTTGTTGATTATAATGAAGGTTTTAGTTAATAAATTCGAAATTATTTATTAGCATGCCCCATGAAAAATTAAAGAGTCATTATGAGACATTTCTTCCTTGTTCCCAAATTAACATACACTTTCACATAAACCCATAATTTTAGGCTTCATTTGATTAAAAGAGTAACAGTAGCTAAAGGAAAAAACAAACATTCAGCCTTAACTACGAAGTACAAAAAGTAAACAATACATTCTCTATACCAACAAAATACAGTGAAAAGAAGCATTAGAAACAGTGCTCTTTGCAAAACCTTTCTCAGCATCAAGATGCATCCAAAACAGTAATAATAATCTAAACTTATGCTGCTCATTTTGCAAATACAGGAAGGTGCAACGCACGAGACAGTTAACTAGGCATTTCTTCAAGATCATTTTCACCATACATGGTATACAAGTAACCAAAGACAGTAGAGAATAAAATAAAAAGATTCTGAAGGCTTTTCTACTTGTAACTGAGTGAAAGCAGAAAAGCTGCCTTGCAGCTTTCAGGACATCTTGTCCAGCAAGTGTTGCGTCTTGCTGAGACCCAACATCTTGTTCCAAACAAAGGAATCTCTTCTAAAAAGAAAACCTTAATTTTGAAAAAAACCGAACAGGTTACAGAGGAAAAATGAAGGCAGTCTAACAATATTTTGTAAATCTCAGGACAAACATGTTGTAAGCACAACAGACTGCTTCAGAACTTAGAGAAAAACATAGCTTGGATTTCTATAAAATCAGCATATAAACAATATTATGGCCAAGCTGCCTCTTTATTTACTCAGCTTTTTTTTCACTCTGTTGTAATGCTCTGATGCCTAGGGATGGCTCTGTACATGTTCCGCTCTCTCCTGTAATGTATCCTTCTATGTCACATTATCTAGCGGTTGTCACTGTGAGATTTTTAGTCTAAATTACCATCCAATTTACCCATTCTTTTGTACACGATTTAAATACCCAAACAGTGCCTCTAGAAATGTGAGAGCTACACAATCACACCAACTGCGGTCAGGCATCACTAGAACTTTCCTTAGATATAGAAGAAAGCCTATTTTTCCATTTCTGACAATATAAGCATGTACTGAACTTGGTTAGCTAACTTATATCCAGGGTATCTCTGCAAGTGAACTATAATTGCAAAATTTATGATAACCAGCATGATACACTGTACTCAAATCCAAAACAAAAAGACAGGGCTGTTGAAAATGCCATGGTACAGATTATAAAGGTATCGCTACTTTTATTCTATTCATACATTACCTAGAATTTATTTAGGTTTGAAATTCTACAGGGTGAGACTGTTTTTTTAAATTTAATCTTTTTCTAAAACAATGTAACCAATGGTGTAGTCAAAATAAATATGAAAAAGAAGAGCGAAGAGGTCAAGAACGAAGACTGAATTATCTTAAAACATGCACGGAGAGTTTTAGAGGCAGATTTTGCTTCAGCTATAGAATTTATTTACTGTTTCACAAAATGAATAAAAATGAATGATGCAATAGTTACGAAATAACAAATGAAAGGCAGCTGTACTTACAGATGTCTGTTTTAATAATCAGGCAATATTTTATCACTATCAACTTCAAATCTATCCTATACTTACATTTTAAATGCATAATCCACAATGTAACACATTAAAATCTCATAGCTCACAAATCACAATGCAAACTAAAACGTCTTTTCTAGTAAGTAAATGTACAAAACCTGGGCCTCTATTTAGTGCTAAACATTCTTTCCACATAAGCAAAAACAGGCAAAATAAATGATGTCCTAGCCAAATTATTTGAAAAATCCTACCATTCTAAAAACAAGAGAAAAATAAAATATTATTACAACTGTAAAATCCTTGTGTTTTGGTTTATTTTTTTAAAAAAACCTAAAATACATTTGAAGTGTTAAAAACAGAGTGTAAGTGTTCCTGAAAATTTTTTGAAGCTATTTGTAATTTAGTAACTAGCATGAAAACTCAGCAGAACATGATGTTTCCAAAAAATAACAGCTCATGTCTCTAAACTGCGTATTTGGTCAAATTACAGTAAAACTTAGATAAATAGCCAGTCAGTTCTCCCAGGAAGGTTCTTCCTAGTGATGTGTAGAAGGTTTAAATAACTAACAGTTAAGGGGCAGGATGATTGCTGGAGTTTGCACTGGAAACAAAGAATGTTCACGTCATTCTTCATATTTCCTTACATTTCATGTCACAGTTTGGAGGTTCTAGAACTGCATTCATTCTTTAGATACTACATTCATTTTTAGCCTGCAGATTTTACAGGTAAATTTTGAGAAAGCCATGTAAGATATATAAGAAAATATTCAAAGGATGTTTTCCAAGAAGACAGAGATTAATTTTTATTTATAGATAGTAGATAGTCTGATTTTCAAAAGCTCTGAGTAACCACCAAGTGTCATCTATAAAAATAAAATTCTTACAGTAGATGTATTCAAGTATTCACTAACACAGAAATGCTCGGTGACATCTACACAGACGAAATTACAACTCAAGAAGAACGGACTATTGTGTAACAGTTTCTTTCTAAGATTTAAGGTGTAACACACAACTTAAAATAACCTTTCAAGGTATTCACAGTTTTGAAAAAACTGCATTAGATTTACTGACCTTTCAGACAAACATACTAATTTCCTGTAAGACTACACAACACACATTCAAGCTACCTCAGTTCTTATACTCTGCATCCCTTTATCACAACCCGGTTCTTACAAGAACACACATATAATTTCATTTTTATGTATTTTTTAAGGAGAGTTTTGACAACAGTGCTAGAAACACCAATGCCTGGGTGAAAACCTTCCATGCAGTTGTCTGCCTCAGATATTGCTTTTACACTTGATTTATGGCAAAAAAAATTTAGCTTTCTTCAAGAATTCTCAAGGAACATCCCAACTTCTTTGTCAAGCTACTGTTATTTCCCTTTCTGCTAGTTTTTGCCTCAGTCACTGCACAGCTTCCACAACAAAAAAACGAAAGGCTGTGAAACACCATTGCATTGTCCTATAGTCAAATAATGTAGGATGACGATAGTTGTAAGCAGTGACATCCTTGAACTTCCGTACTTGAATCTGAGCCTTAAGCTCAAATAATGGTATCCGAGTAATTAATTCAGCATCATTTATTAAACATGCATTGATTTTACTGACTGCTCCCCCATCAATCCACAATTAGGTATTCATTGAGATGACAGATGAATGTTCCTATTTACAACACCAGCACTTGAAATGAGTGTACTGACTCTGAAAGTTTAATATCTATGGTGAAAAAACTGCAGTCATTGTTACCTATACTCATGTATGTGCTTCTTGCTTGTAGCTTTTTACTTTCTTCTTTGTCTTGCTGACATTTACAGAAGATCAAATCAGTATGGTGAAAAAGTAGCTTGAGTTTCATAACAGGTTCTGCTCTTCACAATGTCTGGTTTTCAAATAGTGATGAATCTGGATTATGAAGATCAACTTTTACTTATTTTGTATTTCTACTGGAGCTGAAGGGAATTTTTCTGAACTAAAAACCTGATGGTAGCAGGGGAGCACACACATCAACCAGTCAGGTTATTGAAACATTTTATGACATGCTACAACAAAGTATCACTTATCCTGACACAGAACTAACCAATTAATTTAGTTAATGTGCTAATGGGACAACACAAAAACAAAACAAGGAGGTTTCAAAAATACTTATAAATTGCCGGCAAAACCAAAACTAATTGATTTGGGGAAAAGCAACAAGACACGTTTGATTCATTCCACATAAAACCCCCAACACAAAGACATACAAAGATTAGTCACTCCACACATATGATTGGGCCAAGCTGCTACCTACACCCCCTAAAAAGAGAAGTCTTCCAACAGTTCTTGCCCCCCTGTGCAGTCCATTCAGTCCATGCATACATCTCTCAGTGTCAATGGGCTAAGTCCAGTTAAACAGTAGAGTCCATTTCCCTGCTTCCAAACTAGTCCTCAGTCTCCAGCATGACGATTCTTATGGCCACAAACAAAGGAAAAACTCTCTCCATTTCAGCAACTAATGCAATTCTGATGAAACTTTACTCAACTGACCTTTGAAATTGAGACTCTGTCTCAACCCTAGGACAATTCTCAATACATTCCTAGGGCAAGCTGGTTGCTGTGCCTATCTCCAGTGACAATGTGTGTCCTCTCTGAACAAACAGATGAAAGTGAAGGAGGAGTCAGAAATCCAAAATTGGAAGCTCCAAACCAGTTGCAACAGTTTGCAGAGTCAAAAAACTTCACAAGTTGCCAACAGCAACCTCCCAATGCCTGAGGCTAAGAAACCCACAAAATTCAACGTAAATATACAGAATGCTACAGATGAAACAAGAAAATACAGGGCAAATTACATTAATTCATTTAAAACAGTAAGTCTTTTTCACCTTTAGGCTAGTAACATCTTCTCTGGTTGATAATCAGCCTATCATTCTAGGCTTTATTTCAGGTATAAAGCCACATGTCTAGAGATGCAGTTAACAACAAAAAGCTGCTGGTGTTCTCCAAAAGATAACAAATACATTTGAAATCAGAAGTAAAAACAAAAGAAAAAAGAATGATAGCCATTTAAAAAAACCCTTACTGTTCTTCCAATGCTACATACAGGCAATGCACAAAGACACTTGCCTTACTGATGAATAACAGACAACTTATAAAATGTAGTCGGTTTTAAAGTCATGAACAAATCTTTCAGATAATTTTTCATAAATTAATACTTCCATAGGAGACAACAGCAAGGAAAACATAAAACTGGAGCAGTAATTATAGATTCAGTGAACTGTTGGAGAACACTCAAGCCTTTAATTGTTATACAAAAAAACACGGCACATCGCTGTCATTTGATTCAGCATAACTCAGACCTTAAGTACGTAAAACACGAACTTTCAAATTAATGAACTGAAATAAAAGCTTAAAAAGTAGGTACTTTCTTGCAATCAAACTAGAAGCTCTTTTCAGCTATAACAACCAACGAACTCAATTAAAATAAGTAGTTGCTTCTGATTCTGTGACAGAAAGATGAAATTACATCACTGCTAGCTTCAGCAATTGAATGGCAGACAGTAACCATGACTCAAACTTTACAGTACATTGCATGATCAGCAAGTAACACATAACTAGATTAATTTTAATAATTTAGTGAGCAACCTGGAACCTACTCCCTTTTTTTTAGTATAGATTTACAAGGAGGTTTTTTATACAGGAATGTTTAAAGAGTGGCTACAAGTACCAAGTGTTTAACTATCTAAAGTACTAATGAATACTTGAGCCATATGTCAGCCCAGACAGCATACACAAAGCATAGCTACAATACTCACCTAAAAGTGAATACATGGCTGATAGACTGATTTTTATTCATGATCTTGTGCAAGTGGAGTTGTCGTCTATCTGTATATTACATTTACAGCTAATTAAACTCAGATTAATTAAAAACCATGTAAACATGCAATTAGAGCCTATTTGTAAGTCTCCTAACTAGAAAAGCTGTATTTCAGCAATTTCAATAAAATTCTTTATTAAATATTCATGTGAATAATACGCTGGGTAGTATCTGCAAGGAAGACTGGAAGGTAAGACAATATTTTGTCAAATGAGGAATAAAAATAAAAGTACGTGCCATAAAGATTTCTTTGGTGGATTTTACGAAATAGTAGTTATGATGGTACATATTTCAATGCTGTCTTTTGCTATCTGTCTAGAATTAAAGAGAAACATAAGTCAGTATTCACTAGCTTCATGAAGAGTGACAGCACTTGGGTTTTCTGACCACTCCTTCATCTGTCATGAACGCACAATTGGCCCCCTTTTCTGAGTTACAACTGTGTACGCTTCTCAAAACAGTAACTCCAGGACGTTAGTTGTGTTCTACAATCTCAAGCTGTAGGGGCAATTAAAATACCTCTCACATTTCTTAAATGTCCAAACTAAGCCCCTGAATTTTGCAAGTTACCAACTGTGTTTTCTTTCAAAGCATATGGGGTTTGAATAGAAGTAAATCTTCACGTAGTTCTGCCAGATGCATTTCCCTCACTTTATCCTCTATGCACCCATCTATTTTACTCTTGAGATCTCTTAATTTCCTTTTTCTTCATTACTCATGATTCTCCTGAGCTTCACTTCACGATCAAGGTACTTCTCATGATTCAAGATGCTACTGTATTAAAAAAGGGTATACAATCCCACCTGTTTTTCATGGCAAACAGTGTTAGCTACCAAATGAGATGAACTAAACCCTCAGTGGTCAAGCGTATTTAAATAACAATACTGGAAAAAAATCACATTCCAGAACATTACAGTACAAGAGAAATAAAAAAGAAAACAGTCTCTTAAAAATAATGTAAGAGATCTTTGAGCAATTAGGTCAAATGCAACTACTGGCTTTTCAGGTGATTAAAAAAAAAAATACAGAAATAGAGAAGAGCATCAATTTTCACTGCTTAAAAAAGTCCCAAACCTCAAATAAACAAAACCAAGAGAAAAAACCAAAAAAAAGAAACCCATATTTACAATTTAGTTCATCATTTTCTAGTGCTTCAGAAATATTCAAATAAAGGCTCTCTATGTCTACAAAAGAATCACAGAATTATTAAGGCTGGAAAAGACCTCTAACATCATCAAGCCCAGCCTATGACCTAACAGCACCACAACCTAGACCATGGCAGTAAGTGCCACATCCAGTCTGCCCTTAAACACCTCCAGGGATGGGTACTCCACCACCTTCCTGGAGAATCATCAAGGCTGGAAAAGACCTTAAAGACCATCAAGTCCAGCTGTCTGCCCTAACCACTAAACCATCTCCCAAACCACCATGTCTACCCATTTTTTTGAAAACCTCTAGTGACAGTGCCTCCACCACCTCCCCGAGCAGCCTGTTCCAATGCCTCACCAGTCTTTCTATAAAGTAGTTTTTCCTAATGTCCAGGCTGAACTTCCCCTGGCACAACATGACCCGTTTTCCTAGTGACCTATGACCACTGGCCTTCTGGTCAATCTGAGCACACTGCTGACTCATATTTAGTCAATGATCAACCTATACTCCCAAGTCCTTCTCTGACTTGCAGATTTCCAATCACGTATTTCCATGTCTGTAGCCTAGCATAGGGTTGTTATGACCCAATTAATCTTGGCCCATTGATACATCTTGTCCAGATCTTGCTGTAAAGCTTCCCTACCCTCTATCAGATTGACACACCCACCAAACTTAGTGGCATCTGCAAATTTACTGATTCCTATTCCCCTCATCCAGGTCATTAATAAAGATATTAAAGAGAACAGGCCCCCGTACTGAACCCTGGGGAACACCACTTACGACCGCATGTCAGCCAGATTTATCTCCATTCAATACTGCCCTTTCAGCTTGGCCATCCAGTATTTTATCCAGTGCAGAGTGTGTTTATCCAAAAATTGCACCATTGTTTCCGAATGAGAATGCTGTGGGAGACACTGTCAAAAGCTTTACTAAAGTCCTGCTAGAGTCCACAGCTCTTTCCTCAACCTCCTATCAGCCCTTCCCTGTTCACAAAGAGTAAGTCTAGTAGGGTACTTTGCCTGGTTGGTTCACTCATCAGCTGTGTCAGAAAGTTATTTTAGACACATTCCAGGAAACCCTAGAACTGTTGCCTCTCTGATATACTGTAATTTCAGCAGACACCAGGGAAGTTGAAGTGTCCCTCACAAGAACAAGGGCAAACAACTACAAGAGTTCTCCCAGGAATTTGCAGAAACAGTTCATCCATCTCACTGCCCTGGTTGGGAGGTCTACGGCAGTAGCCCACAACAATATCAGCCTTATTGGCCTTGCTGATCCAAATGCACTCTACCTTATTATCATTATGAATGTCTAGAACTAGACATTCCTAATATACAGGGTCATCCCATCACCTCTCCTTCCTTGTCTTTCTTTTCTGAAGAGCTCGTAGACATCAACTATGGTACTCCAGTTGTGTGCGCTACCCCTCCACATTTCTGAGATAGCCATTATATCATAGTTGTTCTGTTGCACCACGGCTTCCAGCTCGTCTTGTTTGTTGCCCATGCTGCGTGTGTTAGTATAGATGCACTTCAGGTTAATGATCTCAACACCTTTTTGTGAGCATGGCCACATGAGACAACTCACTGATAATATGGCTTCAAAAGAAGCTTTATTTTTTTAATCTTATGTTTCTGATAACAGAGGAGCAATTTCTGCAATACACAACACCACTTAAATACCTAGCCTGAAACTTAGACATACAAAGCTTAGACACACCACTTTGAGAGGGTTATTAAGGCACAGCATGTGCAAAGCTTATAAAAATGAATGTTTTCAGTCTTTGTCATACTACAGTTATGCATTTTTTCTAATAAATGAAATTTAAGGTTGAGTAGATTTCCAAATTAATCTATTAACATTCAATTCCAGTGGCTAAAACAAACTTGTCTGAAGATACGGTTGGCCGGGCTCACTCCCTGCTACACTTGGGAGTATTTTCACAGAAGCAGGTTTACTGTGGAAGTTAAATTGAGCTTGGATACCCCATAAGTTTGTTAGGCATCAAGTTAATGCCTTCTATGTTGTGTTCAGGGTCCTACCTCCCATGACAAAATACAGAAGTACTTTTTACTTTTTTTTAACCTTCTCACTCTTTGGACAACATTTCATAATCGCAAATGCAGTACTTAGACATCACAGCCTGCCCCAACTAAATACAATTCTTAATACAGAGGTTCAGAGATACACAACCTCTTAAAGATCCAGATGCTACAAGAAAAATCATATTTGCTTGAGAGAGGGGAGGAACATACACAGATCATATTTATATTCACAGCTTGGAGTGACACATACATACACATTTTTTAGTGTTTCTCAGAACTGCCTTGTTTTTAAATACTTCCTTCTATGTCCTTCAAGCATAAAAAGACCCCAAAAATCTTAGTCTCGCCAGACTGAGTTTGCACCTCTCTGATGGTATCAAAGTGAAAATAAATCTTTTTCAAATAACAACTTTGGTTACTAAAAATACAAACACCTGTGTTACTTTTTTGTAATACAGAAAGTTCAAAATGTTAATGTTTATGTGTAAATTAAGCAACCGTTTATTTGTTTCTTCTATGATCAAAAGCTGTTACTAATATCATCATGTTAAGTTGCAACACTTTTCCTACATAACAAATTAAAAAACCATAAAAAACATTAATTACATCCACTGAAGAAATTACTGTAAGGTGGATCAGAGCCAGACAGAGAATAATTAGACGTATTATTTCCAGTGTTAGAAAACAATAGCAGGAATCATTAGAAAGGACTAAACAGCCATTTGGTTGTTTTCTTTTACAGAATCAATAATGTATACAGAAAGAAAAAGTATTTTCACGCCCCTAAGAAATGCTACTGCTTTTCCCCTTAAATAATATTCAATCCTAACAAAATCTGAGTCGTCTTACTCAGCACAACTCCTAATATTGCCAGCTTATTTCGCACAATGACTGAAATGGCTGTTTCCTAGATGGGTCTAGATTCTCCAGAGTGTTCTTCACTACTGCTTAGCATTGTACGTTGTCAGTGGTATCAGTGCCTCAAAACACCACAATGAAAACAGTAGGAAGTCACTCACAGCCGTCCATCATCAGCAACTTTTCACTCCATCCTTATCTATGACAGAGTAAAATCGTATTATACAACATACAGCTGACCTCCTTAAATCATTGCAGTGAAAACCAAATGAGAGAACAATAACAACAATCCAGTTAATGTATAATTGAGTCTAGAAAGCCTAACCAACAGGAAGGTCACCTACCACTGCTCAGGTGTAGAACTTGCTATGTTCTGAGCACAACTCTTAAGTCTCTCCCAGTACCGAGACATCAGCAAAACCTGCAGGAGGAATTGTTTACCTCCCTGTTTCCCTGTGCTCTGTCACTACAACAGCTATGCTCCTCTGCTCCAGCAAAACTGACAAACAACAAAAAGCACTGAAACGAAACTTTCATGTTGCTTTGACAAAAGACAGCAGCAATCGTTCCTAGAAGAAGAACAATGGTTCTTATCCAATTCAGAACAGGAGACTCAACCCTTCAATTTAGCTTTTACCTCAAACGTGTCATATTTTCAACTACGAACTAATCAAGCTAAAAAGGCAGAGGAAAAAAGATTGTCATTTCTATTTTTAAATACAAAGGAGACAGTCAGGTACTATCAAGATGAAGGCTAGCAAGATTAATATAGGTAAGATTTATGTCTAACAGGCATGCAATCCAAAAATGGTTTGAGTTGGAAGGGACATCTAGACATTATAAAGTCCAACACCCCTGCCAAAGCAGGACTTTCTGAAGCACACTGCACAGGACTGTATCCAAGTGGAATTTGAGTATCTCCACAACCTCTCCGAGCAGCCTGTTCCAGGACTTTGTGACTCACTCTGTAAAAAAATTTTTCCTTATTTTTAAATAAAATTTCTTGTGTTCCAGCTTCCACTCCTTGTCCTGTCACTGGGCACAAATGAAAACACTTAGGCACCCTACAACCATCCTTCAGATATCTATGGGCATGGGTCAGCTCTCCTCTCACTCTTCTCTTTTCAAGGCTGAACAGCCACAGCTCTCTCAACATTTCCCCATTGGACTTCTTCCGGTAGTTCCCTATCTCTCTTGAACTGGGTAGCCCAGAACTCCATACAGGACTCTAGATGTGGCCTCACCAGAGCAGAGTAGAGGGGGAGGATGACCTCTCTACACCTACTGGCAAGACACTTCTTAAGGCACCCCAAAGTAACATGTGCCTTCCTGGCAACAAGGGCACACTATGGGGTCAAGGTCAGCTCACTGTCTACCAGGATTCCAAGTTCCTTCTCTTCAAGGCTACTCTCCAACATGTCCTCCCCAGGTCACATTTGCTCCTGTTGAACCTCATTAGTTGCCGCTTTGCTCAGCTCTCCAGCCTGTCCAGGTCACAATACACATCAGCACAATCTCCAGTGTGCCAGCCACTCCTAGCTTTGAGCTAGGATGAGCCTAGCTTTGAGCCTAGCTTTGAGCCTGGCTGATGAGCCACTCATCAGCATATAGAAGAATATGTTCCACCATTTCTCCAGCAATAGAGGTGAGCCTAACCAATCTGTAGTTTCCAAGGTCATCTTTCTTGCCCTTCTTGAAGACTAGACTGATCTTGGCATTCTTCCAGTCCTCAGGGACTTCTCCTGTTCTCCACAACCTTTCAAAGATCATGGAAATTGTATTCTCTGACAACACTCCTATATTCCTCCCAGCTGTCCAGTCTTGTTTTACACATTCTGTAGATTTCTCTCTTCCTTATGAGTTTTTCCAGAAGATCCTTACTCACCCATGCAGGTCTCCTGCTTCAACTGCAGGATGCTCCAATCTTGAGCTTGGAAGAAGTAGTGTTTGAATGTTGACCAGCTCTCATGAATACCCTTGTTCTCTAGAGCCCTGATCCATGGTGTTCTCAGGCAGATCTCTCAAGAGGCCAAATTTAGCTCTTCTAAAGTTCAGAGTTGAAATCCTGCCTATTTCTTACTTCTTCCTCAAAGGATACTGAGCTCCATCACTTCATGGTTGCTGCAGCCAATGTTAAGCCCAACCTTCACACTGTCAACAAGTTTCTTCTTTGTTTGCCCAGCAGTGTACCTCTCCTTGTAGGTTTTTTTACCAATTGCATTAAAAAAGAACCTCCCAGACTGAGTTTTTTCAGCAGATTTGCAGACTATGTTTCCATGCAAGGAAAACAGGGCTGAGTCCTGCAGTTCATGAAGATACTGTGTAATCCTGCGGCTGTCCTGTTAGAGGAATATTATTGGAATTTTTGTAACATTTTATGAATTCTTTTTGATCATAAAGAGGAAAATGTAGTATTTCACACAAACTTTTAAATAATCCTCTGCTTCTTTCTCGCAAGCAGACCTCTATGTAGTTCTCAGTCTGTATATTAACTTTTAGAATTCTAAGATGATGTATGACCAGGACTCCTAACTACTTGCCAAACACTTTTTTTAAAAGTAAGCCTAAACAGTCTTATAAATAAAGGCCTTATAAAAAGGTCTAGACAAGCTTAAAACATGTAAGCTTTTTTTTTTTCTACACAGAAGAATCTAATTTTCTCATTTGGCATGTTCATGAAGTCATGTTGTGTTTTAACGGTCAGATTCTTACCCCCCCAAAAAAAAAGGCTGGGTTTAGATACGATCATATCCAGAAGCAGATAGTCCAAGCTAACCTCCTACATTGCAGAGGTAACTAGAACTTCGGATCACTGAAATTATTGTCTTAAAAACAGGTACTTCAGTAAGACCTACAATTGCAAACTCTATGGACACTTGTAGTTAAGACAGAAAAAGACAAATTTGAAATGCCAACCAGCAAAGAAGTGATACTACAGTGTGGAAGGCAACTGTTGGGCTAGAATGAGATTAAGAATGGATTCTTTACAAAGCATTCTGAGAACTGACCTTATAGCAAAAATAAGCAAAAAAAAATCTATCATATCCATTACTCTTGATGCAAGAAAAAAACATGGTAAAACGTTAGAACTATTATCAATACAGAGTAACATCAGAAAACCACGCTGGAAGAACTGAATAGCCTTCATGGAGCAAAGACACAGTAATGAGAAAAAGCAATAGCAAAAAGTCGAGGTCAAGCACTCTGGGAACAAGAGGAATTTCTACTGTAAGCTGGAGAATCATCAGTTGGAAATTAACAAAGGAGGAGAATGACTGGGATGTATTAATCAATCAGGATGAATACAAACTGTCAAGAGAGATACATCTGAGAACAAGGCAATAGCAGTTTCACTGTATCAAGGGAGGAAATTTCAGTAGAGATGGGGAACGTATGGAAGCCATTTCACAATTCCATTAATGTTTCTGGTCACCTGTCTTAAAACAAACATGATTTAAGCTGCACCATGTGCATGGAAAAGCTGTAACAATAACCATGGAAGCAAGAACAGGACAGCACAAAAAGCATACTAACAAATCTGGCTTAGTCAGCCAAGAAAAATGAAAGCTGGGACGTAATAAATAAAATAAAGATTCAGGCCTGTAAGGACAGGAGAAAAACTCAAGAGCTACAGACAGCACTGGCACACAAGAAGAGGATATTAACAAGCAAAACTGGGATATGGAAGTCTTTGTCATCAGGTGGACAATACCTGAACACTGCCAAGGAACATCAGAGGAGCAAGAGGCATCTTCATATGCTTACACTCAACACTACTGCTGCTGAAGGGCAGAATACTCCAGCGGTCCCCTTTCCTACAGGCATATGCCTTAACAACGTTCAAGCTCAGACGTCACTTTTTTGACTGTTATTCCTTCCACATTTTCTCTTTTCATACGCTCATTGAGTACAGAAGCAAAAGACCACTGCACACAACTCACTATAAACCTTCCTAACTCTAAGGTATTCCTCTGGCTATGGAATGTAGCCCATTGACTAAAACACGAACATTTCCTATCTGCACCTAAAGGTGTAGAAGTTGTTTTGTCAGGCTTCCACTTAAACAAAAATGCAGAGCAGTTCCATGTCTGCAATACACCCCAATCCAGCACCACCAGACATAAACTTTCTAGATCAATTTGTTCTGCATAATTAACCATTCTGTCAATTCTAGCTTTTCCTCCCCATACTTATATTGTAATCCCACAGAAAACTACTAATAAACTAACACGTGTTCCATGCTGCATTTTAGAACAAGCTAAATCAACTAGTCAGCCTCTCTAACCACACCATTAAACAAAAGCAAGCTCCTGGCACTATGGCCAATTAACATACAGATCTTAATCTTTAAAGAAACGTGGAACATGCCGTTATATACAAACACAAAAATTTATCAGTAATAAACTTTTGTATTTAAACACTAAAAAGCTAATGCTTTTAAAGTTCCGCTTTGAATATAAATTTAAAAACCTGAGTGAGTTGTCTTCAATTTGCTTAGTGACTTGTATCCACTAATGACTCAGCTAAGATCATGCACCAGAACAATTACAGACCAGAATATGGCTTGATATGTGCTGTTACAACCCACTTCATACTTAAAACTTCCCAAATCTACCCTGTGTATTTAAATTAATATACAGTTAGCAGTCTAGCAAGGCAGCTATTATTTTCAAACTCAAAGTACCTCACATTTTCACAAGACATAAGTAAGTATTCTTTCACAAATTGCCGGAATACTGCATCATCGAAGTGCTTTATTAAAAAAAACCACAAACCCCTGAAGAACGGTTGAACATTGAGGACTAAAGTAATGTTTGCATCTGTGGCCTTTCACTTCTATTTGGGCTTGGAGATGTTTCCAGAAAATACCTGCACCTCAGGGAATATTGGAACACTTTGTCCTACTCCGAGACTTGTGTGCGGAGCAATCTTACTTTGCTGTGCTTGCAATGTGCAACATACCATGAGTGGATGTGTTGAGCATAAAAAATTCATAAAGGAGACCACGTCAATCATAGCTGAACACAAAGACAAACTTATTTGCTTTAATTTGTGAGCTTTGCTTCATGGTTATTTTATTCCGCACATTTATACAAACACACGTTTTAGTACTCACGGTAAAATCTGGCAACTGTGAGGAACCACTTGTACATTTGTTCCTCTTACCTCACAATTCTTTCCTCCTAGAGCCTGAGTTAATTAAATCAAAGGCACTTCTAAAACATGCACAAAGGACACATTTGAAGTTTCTGATGAGGAGAAGTGGTAGAGTGTTTATAACGTCTTACAACTTAAAAAGGGTTCTAAACTTGGCCTTGTTGCTGAAAGATCTGTGGACTACCATTGCAATGCTAATCAGCTTATACTTTCATTTTAAACCTCTAGTTGTAACTAAAATAACCCCTGATTTAGAGTTTAATTAAGAAACAAGATATTCACATAACAAAAACCCTACTTAAAAAGCGTACGATTTCCAGCCTGATATCTCCAAGTCAATTAGCACACTGCACTGTGCATCTTTTAAAGGAGCACTGCCAACACTTATCATTGGCTCCCCACAAACATGTTTAAATAGATTCCTTTCTTAGTGCAGAAGTAGGAGTAGCTGAATTATTTTTTTAACATGCTGAAGCAAGGACATAAAAATAGTCCAGAAGTTTTGTGGTAGGTTTGGTCCCAGCTTGGTTTTTTTTATATTTTCTTAAAGAAACATGATTGAAGAGTTGGCAGCTCTAAAAAAGCTAAGAGTCTGGGCTAAGTCTCAATGCATACAAACGTCATTCTGTATTTTAACACAATAACTCTCATAGGTCATCTACTATTCAAAAACCTTGCTCCCTTTTGCTCTGCACTCACTGTGCAGTTCCACTGTATTCACTAGAGCACCCGTGCTGCATGAGCACTCCACATTATCTCTGGGTCTGTGAGCACACACAGTATAAACACACCTATATGGTTTGTGGAATTTGCTCCAAACAAGGAACAGGCACATCCTTACCATGTTAACAGTAATGATGTTTTTGTACCTACTCAACATTTTCTTCAAAATCACAACAAAAAAATTCCGGCTTTTCTTTGTTGTTGTTGCAGGAGAATTCAATCAACCTCTCTGCAGTTTCACTAGAGGAAATGCAGAGGCAGAATTTATGCCTATCTACTTAACTAATTACATTAACCAATTGCTCACTGAAGTGATCTCTGTGGATCCTCATAGGAAATCACGCACAGAGAATCCCAAAACACAGCAGACACAAATTCCCAATTGCTTCCTGTTAGATTAATTCAGTGTAGAGCTGGGGAAATTGATTACTTATAAAATCATGGCTCAGCATACCACACAAGGCTTTTCAGCATTTTCAATTAAAGTATTTCAGTATTTTCAATTTAGTATTTTCAGTATTCCAGACTGGTGTTGGTGTAATAAATGGAAACGACCAAGCCATTCAGGGCAAGATTTATGAAGACAGAACAAGGAAGGAATTCTCAGATAACAAAACATCAAACTTTTTAAGTTACACCATTTTATTAAAAGGCCACAACTGAACCTTGAGAACGTATATAGCACTTAAGAAATAATCAGCTAAATTTAAGCTAACAAGCACATTTAAATAACAAAAACACAAGTAAAGAAATGATGAAAATCCAGGGTAATAATTCACTACTACTTTCTGTAAGAGTCAGATATTCTATGTCATCTTTGTCCTGCTTTGCCTCAAGGACAGAAACAATCAGAACTGTAGAACTCTAATTTTCAAGTGCAAGATTACCTGAGCGTGTTCCACACCACAGTAGTGCATCCTGCAGCAAATTATAGCAGCAATCTGTATGCTCCCCATTTTACACTGAAGGCAGGTTGTTGGAGATGCCATCAGTATGCAAATTAAAAAGTAATGCAGGTCTTGGTTAGTTTGCAGTGAGTGAAGAACCAATGAAAAAAGTATAAACATGAGGGCCCAGAATTTTTTCTCTTTATACAGGATGAGAGAAAAAAACCACAAGTCATTACATACTTATCCTCTTATCCTCTGCTTTTAAAAACTATCCTCAATGCAATGTAGAAATAGTCTAATCAGCAGGTCAGCTTGCTTTTTTTTCTTTCCCCTTAAGCGCTGCTCACATTTGTGGGGTCGCTCACACTGTATGCCTACTGAAGTGGCAAATACTTTCTGCAAACACATCAGCTCAATGACTGCTAAATTTACAGTGAAATTTGAACTTGCAAGCAAAATAATAAGTTCGCAGTAAGACACAGGCTTCATTAACACCACCACCACCACCACAGACTTTAGCCATGAACTGTGGTCTATGCCCACGCACAACAGAAAAAAATACACTTTTCGAACTTGTATATGTACTAAAGATTTGCAACCATGCGCCGTGGTGATCAAGTTTTATTCCTACCTACTTACAGGCTGCTTCCAAGGCCACAGAAGTGGCCACAAATATTTCCAATTGATACAATGCGCACAGAGCACATTTTCTCTTTCCTTGTCCACCTTCCCTTCACTTATTTTTCTTTAACTTTTTGTCTGATCTGTTTGTAAAAACGACATGGAGGTAGGATAACACATATATTTGGTGTATCTGCCCTATAACTGATAGGATACCACCACCCAAACCACTGTTGGAGATGAATGGGATTTTTTTCTGGTTTGTTTTGTTTTGTTTTCTTGGAGAGAAGGCAGGGAGAAAGGAGGAAACATGCTTTCTTTTTTCATATTTACAAATCCTGAAAACCAGAAGACACAAGGGCAATCACGAACCCCATAACTACAGGAAAACAATTTATATTACAAGTCATTTTCTTATGTGAGGAGGAGTTATCAGAGTAGTCTCCCTTACGCTTAAAGGTTCAAATATTCCATTTCAGCCAGCGAGTTATTAAAGAACTTTTGAGACAGTTATCTGCAAAATAGCACAACACATTATTTTAAGTGTCACTACATTTTAACTGTTGCTGTTAGGGGAAGTAGAAACAGTTTGTTCCTCTAGTAAGGTTTTGCTGGGGAAAAAAAAAACAACAAATAAAATAACCACAATGAATTTTATGTCTAATATAACCCGCTATGATAAGCACAGCTTAACCTTTTCTGACCAGCTCCAACTCCTGCTTCACTCGTTTGAAAAAAGTTCAATTTTCTCGTCTTTTTTCTTGCACTTTTTTCTTTTTAGACCCATTTGGAGCTGTGAAGATCCCTTCCTCCATTTAAGTCTTTTATTTTTATGTGCTTATCTATTTTTAAGACTTAGATGTTTCAGATGATATGAGGCAGTAGGGTAGAAAATAATTGTGATCTGTTCCTCTGTGTTGCTTAATGAAGTAAAACGGAAAGTTGTATAGCAGTTTGGCAGTCTTACTGGCTGTGAAGTGTCATTTAGTAAGAGACGGCAAGTTTTATCATGCACCTCTGACTACTAAATTCACAAAACAAACAGAAGGCTTACCATGGGAGGTAAAGAGAGATCAGGCAATATCTTCAAGTCACTCTTCCAGTAAAACAGCGTGTGGTTACTAAAATTGCTATGGGAACATGGGAATTTGTCAGAAACAAACTGTTCTAGGTGAAAATGTTCCTTAACCTTTTACATTATCACTGCTACAAAACAAATAAATGCAAACCAACAAAAAACAAGGTATAGAAAGTCTGATGCTTGCACACCAGGAAAAATGGGAGCAGTAGATTTGAAACAACATCATGCTAAAATCTTTTATGCAGTCCCATAGTATTTGATTAAGAAAGTCTCCACCTGCATCCTCTGGTAATGCATTTTCACTTAATTTTAACACATTTTTTAATTGCAGCTGAAACACAGGGGCCACAGCGAAGGGGTAAACAAAAGGCAACTATATGCTTTGGAGCCAGTGTTGAATGTAAATATTCTACTCAACAGACTACTCATATGACTTTGGAGGGAAATAAACTTAGATTTGGATTACTCCATTGTACACACAAATTCTTCTCTGACTTTGCTCCATGCTTTATGGTTCCTTGATAATTAAAGTTTATTAAAAAAGTACTACAGTGCTTCAGCCAAATAAACCTGCTGAATCCACCATAATTTAACTGACTGCCTGCCAAATTATTCATAGCTCCTCTTAGCCACATGTCCTGTTTCCAAATATATACAGTCTGTGAAGGGCTTACTCCCTCTAAACACCAATTTAGAAGTATCTTTCAGGGTGAAGTAAAACAGATAACAATTATACCACCTCCACAAATATATTAGGATTTTATACTATGTTCAAAGGAATTGCGGAAGGCTTGTTTCTTCTTTTTGCAAAAATGTTGTCTCGAAGACAATCTAAGTGTAATTTATTAAAGCAAATGTTCCAAACGCAGAACGCAGGTTAGACAGGTTTTTTGAATTACAAACCTGTCTTCTCAAAATAGAAATGAAATCTTCTAAACTAAATATAACACCAAGGGAAAAAAAAATCAAGCTAATTACATACGTAGCGTATTTCTTTCTGTCATTTACCTCGCTAGGACAGCCATTTGAAATTACACTAGAGATGAGCAAACGCATCTCAGATTTTTATGACTTTTCCAAGCTCATGCATATTATGGATGTGACTTAAGAATCCAGACCAGTTGGGTTGATTAAGATCAAAGAATGAATTAGTCCCTCTAAAAAAAAAACAAAACAAAAAAATTAAAGCCCAAAACCATGAAAAACTTACTTTCAACAATCAAGTTATCTATCAGACTACGAAGTGAAAAAAATTACTAGCAGAAGCACAGAAAACTGATCACGGTGGTAACTTAACTTACCTGGACTACAGCAAGTATCAAATCTGGCCACATGGCCTTAGCAAACATGAAAATAACCAAACCAAGAATGTAAGACTTGGATTGCATTTAGTAATGCAAAAAGATTTCAATTACATAGGGAATCTTTCTTGGTAAGAATTTTCTGTAGCCTTCATAACCTGATGGGAGTGTACATAAATCATAGAATTGTTTAGGTGGTCATGACCTTTAAGATCTTTGAGTCCAACCATCAACCTAACTCTACCAAGCTCACCACTAAACAGCATCCCTAAAATCTGTGTCTACACTACTTTTAAACACATCCAGAGATGGTGATTCAACCAATTCCCTGGGCAGCCTGTTCCAAAGCCTGATGACCTCTTTAATGTGTATGTTTTTTTCCTAATGTCCAACCTAAACTTTCCATGATGCAACTGTTCTTGAGGCCACTTCCTACAGCTTGCTACTTGTGAGAAGAGACCAACACCCTCAGCAAGTATTCCTTAACTAGTTTCCACACACAAAGCTGAGTGTAAACTTTCCTCAGTTGTGATGGGCTGGTGTCAGGCTTTGATTAACAACAAGCAAGATGGCTCAAGTGATTGTAACAACTTGTGAGTGGGGTAACGGGGAAGATCAGCACTCTGCAGTGGGCAGGCTCGGAAGCTCTGCCAACCTACCTGCAAAAACTATGCTTGAGCCTTGAGAACACGGTGAGCTGCTATCTCTCAAGGACTTACTGGCCATTGCTTTGTCTGGGACTCTGGGAATAGTATCCCCCATGCTGCTGTGAGGGGGAAAAGAACACCCCTGGCAGTGTGTATAAAAGGGGAGAGATTCAAACAGTACACCACGGCTTTACCATCAGCTTTCCCCAGCCTGTAGCCAGAATGAGAGACTGACACACTGAAAATCTGCAAAGCTGGGGAAGCGAAAATCACTTATCATCACCATCTCACTCCCCACCAAGAAACTAAGAAGGCAGCCAGAGATCTGCAGAGCCAAGAAGTGATGCAGGGCATGGGGGAGCCAGAGCCTGCAGTCCTGAGTGGTGATTTGACATGTTAACTCTCTTCTCTTTCTTTCCCCTTTTCTTCTCACTATTCTCTGAGTTGGGCATCTAGTAACTTCAGCGATTCCTGTGCTTCTGAGTTCAGAATCTGATAGTTTCACTAGACTTTGACTTTCATGTGGACCTATGAAATCTCCTTAATGTGACCCCAAGTGAATCCAGGAACCTGAGTCACTCCCTTAACTTAAGGGAGGGACATAACAGCTGGGAAACATGCTCTTTGCTTTATCATGATCATTGTGACCATCCCACCCTTGGCCTGACAGAGTTCTACACACACATTAAAGCTCTATGCACACATGACAGAGGATGCAAATGTGCCTGTAACATAAGGCAACTGTAATCCAAATGTTAAGAAGTTCATAAGAATCGTCATAACAGAGCAATTAATTTGTAAACAGAGACCTCAAACATTCCTACTTACAGACTTACACAAATCCTTTTTTTGTCTTTTACATCCCTTACCACATTCAACTCCAGGTGGTTTCTGGCTTTCCTAGTCATGTCTCTGTATGCTCAGACCATCTCTACACAGACTGGCTGTGGAGTCTCCATCCACACTGATGTTCAAAACCCATGTGAACGTGGTCCTGTGCAGCACCTCTAGGTGGTTCTGCTTAAGCACAGAAACAGGACCAGATGACCGCTAGAGGTCCCTGCTAACATCAGTGAGTCTGTTGGTCTACTTCAGAATACATATAATGAATTATTCAAACAATAATGAATATCATAGAATTCTTTAGGTTTGAAATTAAGATCATCGAGTCCAACCATTAACCTCACTGGACCAAGCCCACTACTAAATCAAGGCATCTCTAAGCTCCATATCTATACAGCTTTTAAACACATCCAGTCATAGTCATTCAACCACCCACCTGGACAGCCGGTTCCAATGTCTGACATCCCTTTCAGTGAAGGAGATTTTACACAATGTCAAGCACAAACTTCCCCTGATGCAACTTGAAGCTGTTTCCTCTTGTCCTACCACTTCTTTCTCAAGAGAAGATACCAACACTCACCTCTCTACAATCTTCTTCCTGGGAGTTGTAGAGAGCAGTAAGGTTTCCCCTCAGCCTCCTTTCTTCAAACTAAATAGCCCCAGCTCCTTCAGCCAATTCTCATAAGGCTTGTTCTTCAGACTCTTCACCAACCTTGTTGCCCTTCTTTGGACCTGCGCCAACACCTCAGTGTCTTTCCTGTACTGAGGTGCCCAAAACTGAACCCAGTACTCTAGGTGTGACTTCATGAATGCCGAGCACATCACTTGTCTACTCCTGATGGCTACAGTATTTCTGATACAAGCCGGGATGCCGTTGGCCTAGCTGGCCACCTCAGCACACTGCTATGTTTGGGATCCAAAGATTTGAAACACAGGATTATGTATTTGGTTAGATCTACTCTAAAAGTTCTGCCCAGTTTTCCATTTCTGTCAGAAGGCACCAGAAGGAACTCCTGTGCTACAAGATCCATCTCCTGCATGCTTGCCACACTGTTGTAGGCACAAATGACTAGTGTGAAAGCAGCTCTTTGAGAAAGCAAAGCAACACACCCCAGCAATTTTAGGACTAGTCCAGCTTCATTCCCTATCCACCTCCTCTCTCACTTCTCCAGATCCTCTATTTCTGTAAAACATTATTTTACAAAACACAGCCATACTGAGATGTAAATCTGAAGCTTCGCTCACAGTATTTTTAACTATGCCTTAAACATCATAATTGTCAAAACCCTCTCACCCACCAGTCTGTTGTGCATGCCATATTTGTACTGGTAAAACATAGAGGACTACGCTGCAGTAATACAGTCTGGACCTTCACAACAGTGAAAGACCTTCACAAAATGAAAGACAATAAATGAATGCATGGATTTCTCGCGTTGTGGTACTGGCCAAAACTCAGACAAGCTTATTTCAGAGTATCTAGCAGTGTAAGAATAGTTCAAATTGCTCCAACTGTTACAAATAACTTTGTTCTCCTCTGTTCACAAAACCCAGAATTAAGACATCTTTCTTCCCAGTAGACAGTGCTTGGGTTCTGTTCCTGAATTTACTGACAATGTACAGTAAGACCTCTTGTTAATATTCCATTTCTTTATGCATTAGCCTTTCTCAGATTAAAGAATTCAGATTTTTTTTGTGCAAAGTTTTTAGAATTTACAAACAGAAATTAGTTTGAAAACACTATGTCAGAACTCCAACAGATTTTATTAAAAATAAATTCTATTAAAAAAATGTAACTCTACTCCTAATTCACAATGGCCCAATACTGTTCTAAGTTGCTACCTCAAAGTTCTGTCTTGTCTTTGAAAACCTGGACAGAGAAAAAAAACAACCAAAAGAAAACAATAGATACCTACTTATCCACAAAGACAGTTTCATTATATAAAGGGTTAATTTTGTACTTCCACAACTTTTCATGTCTAATTTAAGAATTGAATCAATAAAATAGACAGGGCACCAGGAGGACGAGTAGGCAGATTATAAGTACAGGGTACCTTTTCAGTGCGTGATTTTTTCCTTTAAACCAAGCATAATTTTTAGATTAAATACGTGAGAAAGACAGCAGTGTTATTAGTCCTGCTGTGTTCTGTAACAAGCACAACACCCAGCGAAGACTGCAGGTTAGGATGCAGTTTCACATAAAATTTGAGCAAATCCTTCTGTGGCAAAATACCACTGCTAACATAAGAAAAAGCATCCCAGTAAAAAAACCTGCTCCTAGGTTTAGACTGACAATAATAAACATAATACTTTAGAATACGCTTTCTATAACCTTTTTTTGTTTCTGAAGTACAGCACTATAACATTTTACAACTATCTTTCTGTTCCACTTATCTTATGAAAGCTACAGGCAAATTCAGCATAATAACCAGCTTGCACCTTTAGGTGAACAAACCTTCATCTTCTACTAAGTTTAAAAAACAGCAACATCAGAAAAATGCAGCCATCCATTACTCCACTTTCCCACGCAAGCTGTCCAGTGTCAATGTCTTCATTCACCATTCTCATCTAGTGTTTGCAGTAGACTGAATAAGTGCTTTGTCTGTTCCTCAAAGGGAAACCACACCAACACTAGCCCTTAATGCCTTGACTAGCTTGTGGATGCATTGTCAACATACAAACACAGTTGCAAGTGCCACAGACAGTACATCTCAAAAGACTGGGGATCCTAATGGTGGCTTAACACACCAACCCGCTGCCTGCAGATCTGCTTGCAAAGCAGCACTGAGCCAACCAGCAATAGACCAGGAGGTTTAGGGCTGTTCCTGTGTCACACATCAACTTGGGTGTAGGTGTAACTAGGGTACACAGCTTGTCACACAGAAGAGGCAGCATATGTAATTTTAGTGATACATTGAAAATAAAACCTTTATACTACTGTTTTTTACTTGCACACAGGATGAGCAAAACTACACAGAATCCAAATCTTCCACAGCTCTTCCCTAGCTTTGTCTACAAAGCATTAGCACCGTATTCAAATTAGTATCTAACGAAAGCACTGCAGAATTCTAAAGAACATCAATTAACAGGATAAAGCAGTGATGGAAGGAAATACGAAAGTGATAGACTAAAATACACAACTGCATTTAGAAATAGTGTGAAGAAACATATTCCAATTTTGGCAAAAATCTGCTACTTTCAAGTGCTGGATCCTGGCTGCAAAGAATGTATAAATGCATACGTTACACAGACAAAAAGCAATGAGTTAAAAAAATCCCACTACTAATTTCAGACCTTCTTAAGGAAATTAATCATTAAAATGACCTACCACAATAATATACTTTCTCAGTGCAGGAGAAAAAAAGTTTGAAAGAAGTCTGCAGGAAATTCGGGTCAACCTTTAAAATGTTGACGCTTTTCAGATATTAATTAATTTTAATGTCTTCATGTCCCACTCACTAAATTCTACATTGTAAAATGTGGAATTAAGTTACAGATTCACACAAGAAACAGTAAAAAAGTTTCATTGAAATGCCACCCTGATCATTGGTCCTAAGAAGCTTCAATCACTAGTATTAACTAAACTGAGTCAATTACCACAGAGTGACAAGAGGTCAGAATCCAGGTCCCAAACATTTTCCTACACTGCTCTGAGTAACTGCAACCACAAATACTTGCCCAAATGCTACTTTAATATCATTGTAAACAGAAAATGCCACAAAATTTGCACTCCGGGCATAGAGCTACTATTGCCTCTGGACCTTTATTCTGTGTATTTTTACCTAATTTCAGTCAATTCATTCTCATCAAATGGTTCCTTACTGCACATGTTACTCGTTACTCTCTATTATCTACTACAGACTAAGTGATTTCAAACAATCAGCCTCACTGAAGAACTCATCTGCAACACTACAGCAGTTTTACACATCTCCCTTTGAGAAGCATTTCTAATGAAAATTCACATAGACGTCTTAATACTCAGGGTGGAAAATGTGACAAAGTAAGTTGAGTCATGAGCCAAACTCACAAAAGCTAAATGCAATTCAGTCTAGTAAAGAGATCCTTCAATGTAGATTTAAGGTCTCTTTTGCTTTACTTCTCTAAAAGGGCGCACACAGTTTTGACCCTCTCTGGAACCCGGGTACTCTCGCTTAACTTTACTTGTCTAAACAAAACAGAGCAGATTAAACTCAATTATTCATGACTCTTTTCAGCTTTTTTTTCTGGACTCTGTAATCCATTTCAGAAATGTTTCTGTAACTGCAGGATAACTTAGCTTGTAATGGGCCTCAGGGAGTCACTTGGCTCAAACATCTCTACTCTCCCTGCTCAAAGTAGAGCTAACTCTGAAAGTTTGAGTATTTTGTTTTGCAGAGAATTTTCATTGTATGCCTTCCCCAGAAGCATCCACTTCTCACATCATAACCAAGGACAGTACTTTCACAGCATGAAAATTTGTATTTCTTTTAAACTTTCCAGCTACAGAACCACACACAGTGTTTCCTCAGAAATTGGAGATTTTCAGGGGTATTCTCAGTTTTCACCCAACTTTAAAATCATAGTTTGACTACTAATTGAGTAAATTGAAATCCTTTTGACAACAAACACTATAATCTTCGATATGAATCTCTGAGTTCCAGTTGTGTTTGCTTAATCACTGTATTCCTTTTTATCTCCATAGCTTCACCATGTTTTACTTTCGTAGCACTGCACAAGTTAAAAGCAACATCCTTTATTTCTACAATTTCCTTAGCTACCTGCACATCAATTACTAGTTGAGAAAACAAAGTGGTAGGCTAATTCCTGCAGCTCAGAGAGGGTTTTGTGCCTCAGACATTCATTTCCTGCCTCAGTCAATTCCAAACATTCCATGTTGCTCTTGATGTTTAACCAAAACTATTTTGACAATTTTATCTTATCTGCTGCTAATTTGCACAATATCCACTCTAAATGGGTTCCACATTGACATGTCTATAACTTCAATTCTTCACTCTCTCCTATTTTCTCTTTCATATTGCTCTTTAATTAAATTGAGGTAACTTTCTTATCATTGCTCAATCATACCTTTTAGTTATATGCACTTTACTTACAAGTAAAATTATTTCTACTATGCTCTTTTATGTTTAAATACAAGAGAAGATGCTAGAACTGCTACGGTAGCATGAGATAAACTCAGCACCTGTAAAAACTGCAAAACAACCTACTCACTCTGGGGCCAGCGCAATTTTTTGTTGGGACCACTGGAAACTTCAACACTCATGGTATCTGGAAACTTCCAGGACACTCATTTTGTTTCACTCTGTAATTAATTTCAGGGATTCTTTCTGAAGTGTAGCCTTACAAACACATCAGCATAACTGAAAGCCTGGTGAACTTCATTCAGCAGCCTTATTACTAAAAATGAAAACATACGCTTGGGGTTTTAACGGATTTAGAGGGAGAACGAACACAGTTCTCAACTGCCAGCAGGAGAAAGTGTGGTTGTTTTCTTTTTATTTGTAAGGTTCGTCTCTGTAATCACAGTTTGTTCTACTGCTTCTGCATTTGTCTTCAAAGGACACTTGGTAACTGTTGACATAGTTACCTGTTCATATGGAAAAATTCCCACTTAACTTAAGCAACACCTCCATGCTTGGTAAGATGTTAGTATTCTTCAACAAAAGTAACAGAAAAAAAACCCTGCAAAGAGTATTTTAATGGAGGTGTAAGAATTAGATGCCAATTATAAAGGAATATTAACTTCACGTAACTAGATTTTTAAAAAACCCTCTATTTCCACGAAGCTAAATAATAATTTAATTTTCCCAAGCTCTCAGGTCATATGACAATATTAGCCTATGTTGTACATGTACAACAGTAGAATTTTGCACCTGTTCCAAAACTGTTGGTAGAATAACACACTACTGGACATTGTCTTCAGGGGCAAGAATAACTTTCAGTCTTCCTGACATTCACAATCTCTCTATACCTGAAAATTCTTGTGAAAGAATTGAAAACATGCCTATTTCACATATCTCTGAAAATGGGAAGCGTTTATTTTTGTATAAAGACACACACTAGAGAAGACAGTATTTTGGTTTCCAGCTATAAAGTTCTTTTTGCAGTTTTATACGCTGACTCAGGCTTGGTTCACGTTTCTTTTTTTTTCTTTTTAACGACAGAAAAACTAATGCTGAAAACAATTTGAAAAACATAATCCTGATTTTTTTCCCAGTGTCTGAAATCACATCTTGAGCAGTTTCTCAAGCCTGCAATTAATGAGCTGCTTAAAAATAGTCATATTCATTAGAACATTCAAGTGACTTCAGCAAATTTAAAGTCATTTAAATTAAATTGTTGAAAACAAACTATTGGGAAGAAAGTTTAGAACAACTGTTCATAACCTAATGTCTCATGGTTACAGCACTGCCCCTTTCATGCTTGGTGCTCTCAAGTGTTTCATCTCTCCATTCATAAACAACAAATACATAGACAGATTCCTTTTGGAGGGTTCATTTTTTGTTGTTGTTGTCGTTACACACTTCCTCTGCCTTGGTGTTTACACAATTTTTAAAGACTTGCTGTTGGTCTGTGGCTCACCATCAGATCTCACTCTCTCAGAATATCCCTCGTCTTCTCTTCAAAAAGCAGTAAATGCGACAAGCATACTCTGCCCTATGCAGTCAAGGATGGCTCCAAGTTCTCTGTGCTTCTCTCAAGAACACAGGAGCGTAGAATTATGTTTTGAAATGGAAATGTGAATTTTAAAGCAACTCTACTAAAAAAGACACATTTAAATTATACCACACTTGAATTTTCACAAGTCTTCCAGAACTACTTTTAAGATACAAGATTGAGAACAAAGCACTGTGCCATGTGGCATAACACTTCTCACAGTGCACTGCTTCCCTGCATGTTAATCATCCTCAGCCTTACCCAAAAAAATCTCTACAGGTTCAACTCAATTTCAGTTAGCACTCAGTGAACACTTGCTTGCTCCTCTGCCTTTACTGACTCCACATCCCCAGATCTGTTTCATGCACTTCTACTCTGTACTACACTGTTCTCAAACTCTCATGACTACAGTATGGCTGACAAACCAATGCACTCCAACAGAGAAGCTACTTGCTGCAGCAGCAAAGCAGTTCTGAAAACACTTAGCATTGTCATAGTTTGAATTTTGTCAGTTTCTTGGCGTAAAGAAATGGAGAGTTACTATGACAACCTGTGATAGAGGAGCTTGGAATTCCATGTTCTGCCTTAGTTTTAATATTGGCCAATAGGCAACTCTGTGAAGTGGCATGACTGCTTTGGAGCTTCCAGCTTCTCCTTCTTCTGGACTTCAATTTTGCCTTTGTTCAGAGACAGACATGTGGCACTGGACTGAACACAGTAGCCATACTGAGCTTGGATGAGAGAGTGGAACCTCAGAGATTAGCAGAGTAAAGAGTTTGCCTGCAATATAATGTTTGCTGAATTGGAAAGGATGCCTTTCCCTCATTCATGGTCTGTAGGAATCAACACATTGGATATGGAAGACTAGCTTGGAAGTACAT
Organism: Phoeniculus purpureus; assembly: GCA_028565055.1. Lineage (NCBI taxonomy): Eukaryota > Metazoa > Chordata > Aves > Bucerotiformes > Phoeniculidae > Phoeniculus > Phoeniculus purpureus. The sequence continues at coordinate 39,055,418 of JAOXOE010000874.1, forward strand.
GGAACAGGCAACTAGACTATAAAATGCCCACTGATACTGAGAGGTGCAAGCATGCCCTACATGGCTTCCGTGTTTCCTCATGGAAAACAACTGGAGATTTTCTTCCCTTTAAAGGAATGGAGACAGCAGCTCAGCTCAGTTATGCAAGAACATGTGATCAATCTCTGTAGACCTTTGTGTTGGGGTATTTCAATGTGTCTTTGTTTTTTCCCTAAATCGAGTTAGTTCTGGTTTTGCCTGCAATTTGCAAGTGATTTTTGAACTCTCCTTGTTTTGTCTTTGTTTTGGTCTATTAGCACATTAACTAAATTAACTGGTTAATTTCATCTCAGGATAAACCCGTGACAAGCATTAAATATTTCCTCTTGCATATTGTGACAAATACACCTGCATTTAGAAAAAAATCATGGGCTAGTCTCACCCATATTACTACAAAACATCTTGGTTCTCAAGACTTGTTAAACATTACCCTCCAAAAGTACAGCTGGGAATACACTGCTTCCCAGGAATACTGGAATTGCCTAAATATTACCTAAATATCTTTCCTCTAAGTGTATAGTTCCATGCTATCCTTCTCAGAGAAGAAGAGCTTTAAGGCTTGAAGAATAAAGGAAACCATCTATTAAAAAATTATAATTATATATTATTCAATCAACTACTATTAAAAAAGTATAAATAATAATTTTTAAAAAAAGAAACCAACTAGACATATTATGGTAGCACTTGAAAACATGTAGTAGATCTCCTAAAACACAGCACTAATCCCAGAAATTATGTCTCGCTTTAATGGCAGCTGTGGTTTAAGAAATTTCTGAGATATTTTGTAACCTGTAGATTTGGTAGAATGACAGTGTGCTTGTTCCCATGAACGTGAGACAAAGAAAGAAAGGAAATGTGAAGAGGCAAAGTGCCCTAGATATGACAAAAAAACCAGCATGGGAGTTCTATTTCTCTACTGTCACAAAGACTTTCCTACAGGTACCATTCCTCCTGCGTCTAAATTGCATCTTCAAATGAACATTCCCCTCCTGAGTACTCTTAAGATGTTCTAAAAAACGCACTTCCTTTCCCGTAATGACTTCAGGTATTTACAGGCAGTATTTGTAATATTTATGCCCCTGCTCTTGAACAAAGTTACATATTTGTTTTCAGATGTGTATGGTTAGATTTTGAAATGCCTTTATTTAGAATAGGTGAAGAGGAAAAAACAACAGGAGTTTGAACTCCTCTGTGCAGTTAATGAATCCAATGCTCAGCTGCAGGCTGCAAAGTCTTCCAAGACTACCAGGTAGAGCAGCACTCCTATGCCACCCTGGGCAGCCCCCAATAGTATAGTGTGAGTGATTCTCCAGATAGCTTAAGCCTCTGACTTCTCATGAAGGAGACAAGTGTAGTGCTGATGTATCCATCTAATCAATGAAATATGCACTGAACAGAGCTGTGTACAAATCTGGCCCTCAGCAACTCATTTGTCAAATTTCCAATCTCATAACAGAATTTAGTCCCAAGCTTAAGCATTTCCCATGTCCTTGTTTCTGTTGATGATGGAAATGAGGAGAGAGAAACAATCTAGCAATTTTGAAGAACTTAGTGCCTAATCTTCATGTTGAGGAAGGAAATAATTTACAAACACCACCTACAAAGTATTTTTCATAATATTTCAATTACATACACTGCGGAAATTGCCATTGCCTTGCACTAGGACACCTATAAAGTCACTGAGAAAGCAATTTTTATTTCCAATTGACCCACTGACATGGCTCCATCCGGCTGGACAACTTAGTTACTCAGACTACACGTATGCAAGCACACAAATGTTGCTTAAAGAAGTCAGGAAAAAAAAAGCAGCCTTTCCTTGTGTTCAAACTTCAAGACAGACAAGTACTTTCATTAGTTTTGGCTCCGTTTGATTTTGCATCGCCTTTTCATTACTACAAGGCTTCAAAATTTATTCCTTGTAATAGGATGTTTAGATGGAAAAAGAGGTATCTTTCTTTCCTTCTTTAAACCAGTTTCTGTTACTGCTTGCCACTGAGTACTGTCCCAGATACAGGTATTTGTTATTTCATGAGTAGGGATTTTATACAACTATACTGTACAAGATTTGCTCAGGGAACGTACGCCACGCTGCAGGTTGTGGTTTTCCTGTGAAAGAGGTTATATTTCATGTATTTTAACCACTGAGAAATGTCACTTGTCATAACAGCTTTTAAAGTTTGCTAAATGCTCACACAAAGCCAAGTGGCAATAAATTGGATGCCACAACATTACAGATACCAGGCTTCTGCTATTTGTAAACAATGAGAAACAAGAAGAGTGAAAATTGTTGCTCTTGCATATAATTGAGACTATGACCTACTCTATTCCACCTGAAGCATTACTGGAAAGGGCATCACAGCATCGTTACAGACACCCGTTCAGTGTCAAATGCACAGTGCTGACACTGCTTGACAGCATGTACTGTATATTCATTTCCTCAAGCAGGACAGATCTTAGCAACTCAGGAGATGCCTGCTTTGCACTGTTCCAAGAATATGCATACTACTCTAGGAAGCCCGACTTGGCAATTTCATTAGTTTGCACACTGGTGAAAAAATAGCGAAAGTAACAGTAAAGTAAGCCAAGAGATTCTGCAAAGCGAACAGAAAATACAGAACAGTGTGATAGCCTTTACACTCAAAAACATGCTATTAACCCACAAAGCACTTGGGTGGGAAACTCATTATCACCAAGAGAATGATTTTCATGAAAAAAAAAAACCGCATTTAAAGAACTGACAAAGGAAATGCAGAGCACAGGGAAGAATTACAGTTATGGTGAAAATAAATGTAAACTGAATGCAAATGAAGAAACCCAGGCTCCTGTTATACTACTCTGAGTAAACATAGTAACATGTTGGTCACATAAAACATCCAATTAGTTTGTACTCGTCTAAGCAATACAGCACTGCTGGCAAGGTATTAACCAACAGGGGAACTGGATATGGTTCTCTTCAACATCACATTTTCTAAAAGTATATGAGACAAAACAAAGGTGCAACGTGAGGGCCATGTGAATTGGTCTGGCAGCTGCTCCTTGCCATCCTTACACCTCCAAATAGTATCCTCTGATATAGTTGTTGACATGCGTAGGAAGAAAAGTACAAGATGTGTGAGAGACAACAGAAAAGAGGGGCATGTGACTGGATACAGGATGCACTTGATGCTGGCAAGATGTAAATGCACTGTCACAGACCAGATTTTCTGCTTTGGGCTGAACAGTAAAAACATTGTCATGGAATCTGTAACAGAATCCTAACCCAAACTAACTAGTTTCACCCAAGTAACTATAGACCAGTCAGCCTCACCTCCATCCCAGGAAGGGTGATGGAACAATTTATCCTTGACGCTGTCTCTAAGCACATCAAGGACATGAGGGTCATTACAGACAGTCAACATGGCTTCAACAAAGAGAAGTCATGCTTGACCAACCTGATAGTCTATTATGAGAGCATGTGGATAGATGATGGCCAAGCAGTGGACATCATCTATCTTGACTTCAGTAAGGCATTTGACACAGTCTCACATACCATCCTTGCAGCCAGAATGAGGCAGTGTGGACTGGATGATTGGGTAGTGAGGTAGATTATGAACTGGCTGCAGGACAGAAACCAGAGAGCAGTGGTCAGTGGGACACAGTCTAGTTGAAGGTCTGTAGGCAGGCTGTGCTGTCATTCATCAAGACCTGGACAGGCTGGAGAGCTGGGCAGAGAGAAATTTTAATGAGGGCAAGTGTAGAGTCTGGCATCAGGGCAAGAACAGCCCCAGGTACCAGTATACGTTGGAGACTCACCTGCTGGAGAGCAGTGTAGGAGAAAGGGACCTGGGGGTCCTGGTGGACAGCAGGATGACCATGAGCAAGCAATGTGCCCTTGTGGCCAAGAGGGCCAACAGCATCCTGGGGTGGATCAGAAGAGGGGTGGTTAGCAGACTGAGAGAGGTTCTCCTCACCCTCTACTCTGCCCTGGTGAGACAACATCTGGAATATTATGGCCAGTTCTGTGCCCCTCAGTTCAAGGACAAAGAACTGCTGGAAAGAGTTCAGCATAGAGCCACAAAGATGATAAAGGGAGTGGAATATCTCCCTGATGAGGAAACGCTGAGGGAGCTGGGTCTCTCTGCTATCCATTTCTACAATGGTAAGAAAACTGAAGTCCACTCAGCAGATTGAAAGTTCTGGACTGTAGATTAGATTTTCCTTCTAATTAAACATATTTAATTAGAAATAAGAGATATTATAGATCAAAAACAGTTAAATGCAAGAATTGCTGTGCATTGCAAATCTAGAAATTCTGGCTATCACAGCTGAACAATAACATTTCTGACAATTTTCTGTTGTAGTGCGGCAGCCTGGAAGTAAATTATAAATCTCAGGCTCAATTTTCTGAGCTGTTTTGCACTCTCAATATTATACAGTCATTTTAACTACAGCTTCTACAAGTACAAGGTCTTTTCTCAATATTCTGAAACCTTTTAAGGGAGATTTCTCCTTTCTTATCTGCAGCAGTATTTATTAATTTTAGTTCTCAGAAAAAAATTTCATTATCTCCTTGTCAAAAGCAGTAATAGTGCCTGTATACAGAAGATCAGGAAGACCTTGAACCAGCACTGTGCTATCTGGGTCTATCCAGGCCTCTAATTATCTCCTGTAAATAGGAATGAAAAACTTCTTCACTTACTCTAACCCTTAATATATTATTGCATTCATTCTAGACCTAACCTACTTACTTTTTGCATTAGGTAGAGACTTGCAGATGTGCTTGATGAGAGAACTAAACTCAGTTCAAGGGTATACATGCAAGCTTGCGTTTTATGAAGGAAAAGAGTGATGTCCACAACAAAAAACTAAGTTGTTCAGATGTAGCTGATAAATGTGAGAATCAATTTACAATCATTTAGTCTTTGTACTTCATCAGAGTTCCTCCAGCATCCTTCTCTTTAATTGTCCTATTTTTTTGAGGCTGTACAGACATAAGACATTAATCTATATTTAAAGTTAAAATTTAAAAATGCACCCAAATGCATTATACAAAAAGCTAAGGAGTGTTAAGAAGGCAAATGAAGGCAGAACAATGTGGTATAAAAGTTCAGCTCTGCAACCTCCTACCTTTCTGGAGTGCGCACATATCACTAGCATCCACCAGCTCTCACTGTTTCACCACTCCACAAGAAGAACTTCCTTTCACAGGGAAACAAAGGGCTAAACAAGGGGAAGAGGGGAAGAACACAAGCACAGGTCTTGCCTATGTGCCACACAGGCTACTCTGAACCTACGGTCTGAACCAAGTGATTGATTGAGCTGCACTAGAAGAAAAGATTTGTTTGTCATGTGCTTTGCTTTACTGTTGAAGACTATGAAAGTACTCACAATGGCACACTTACTGAAATAAACAGAAAAAAACCATCAAAGGTCTGAATATGTTTGCTATCCAAAAATATACAGAAAGTCTCTAAAAAAGGGGAGGAAGAAAACCACATTATGCTCTTTAAATAAGTGAAAAATGATCAACTAAGACTCCATAACTTCCCACTTGACTGTAGAATGAAGTGTGTGTCCTATCACAGTTCTAAATGCAGTCAGACAATGTTTTGGCTTTGAAGAGTTGTACAAAAAAGAGATTTAAAGTATTTCTGTTCGTATATTCTCTTTTAAATCATCTACAATTTAGGGCAAATTAATTAAAATGAAGTAACATTAAATTTATACAGTAACATGGTCATATTATCTGTCTTGTATCGAAAGTATTACATTAGCAGGTTTAACAAACCATCACATTAACCAGGTATTTTTTGGCTTGCATTGACAGGCATAATCTAGTAGTAATTCTTCAAATACATGTATGAAGAAACAAAATAAATAGTTTTGAATTCTCACAATGAATCTATACATAGCCTTCACACTGAGAAGCTCTTTAATGCTTAAGAATAAAACTATACATGAAATAAAAAGAAAGAAAAACAAGAGCAAAGCCTTCCAGAGGAAAAACTATGAATTAGAACTGAATCTAATGAAATCTGTGGAATGGACTTACAGAAAAAAATTATGTAACTATTGAGAAACCACTGGGGGCAACAATGCTTTATTTATCTTGAAGATTTTCAAACATAAATGTTAACTATAGATCATGTGCAAATACAGACCACAATATATTATAAAGTCATGCACCTTTACTGAATCTTCCTAGTGAAGAGGCATAACAGCAACTCTTGAAGAACATGCTCGTCTCACACTCCTCTGCAGAGATATTCGTCAGTGATGTGACATTTCTGAAGCCCTCAGACCTTTTCAACAGCCTTTACTACAATTTCTTTTTAATGTCTTCTATGGTTATAGAAAATTATCACCATTGTCCAGAAAGGTCTGGACTAGATGGCCTACGGAATTACTGTTATCAACATCAAGAAAGAACGTGTGAGTGTGTGACTGTGTAGATAATTATTAAATAAATAATTGAAGAAAACAGTTATTAAATAAACACAGCACATGTTGGGATCAGTCTTTGTCTGAAATTCAAGATCATAACTAGCACTCATTATCAGAATTGTTAATTTGTGCTCCCTCTGCTGGTAAATTAATCCTATAGCCATAAAAATATTACTAGTCTGCACAAAATCCTCAGATTGTTGTGTTCCAGCTGAAAGGCCAAAAAAACTGAAACCAAATTGTATTATTAAAGAAAAACCTTATACACAGCCAACATCTTACACATCAGTTCTAAATGTCACAGCAGCTTGTTAAAATGTCAGAAGGGAAGAAAAGGATCTTGCAGTTCAAAAAGATGTTTCCAAAAGACTGTTTCATGTGCCTAGTTGACAGCAATTCCACTTCTCTCAGATTTAGAAATGCAGTCACACATTTCAAATTCTGAATCATTGTAAGAAGCCACTGTTAACTCCATTTTTAATTAAAAGCTCCTTTTTCCTCCTCATATCGAAGAGTCAGCATCCAAGCTGCAAAGCAGCCTAGATTACACAACAACCTTGGCTGGAAAGCAGGATTTGGCAGCCAGCCTGATCTCCACTCCTGTTTACAATGGGGGCAACTCCACACATTCAATCAGGATGCTCAAAGATTTGTCCTCTTGAGTCCCAGGTGTTTTTCCAAGGTTAGCAACTCTGCAACACCTCAGGTAACTCACTCCCATGGTGAAAAACTCCACGGCATGTGCAAAATATTTGTTAGATCCTAATCCAGCATAATTCAAAGTCTGAGTATAAGCAAAGGGCAGATTTGTAACAAAACACAGGAAAAACAGTTTACCAAAAATCAAGTGGTTACGCGATCACACTTGCCGCTAGTCACAAGCAGTGCTACTTCCCAGGCAATGCTAATGCCACCAACAGATTAATTGCCCAAAAGAACCAAAGACCACCTTGCATTTGAATTTTGATCATATTAGTATCTACAAGGCTCTACATTTCACCTGAAGCTGACAAAATCCACTTTATATATAAACAGTTACACAGTAGACAATAGGTCCTCTGACTTTTCATTTCACAAAGCACAAATAACATTCATATGACCACAGGTTTTCTGATTACCTCTCCTGGAGAGGCAAATTCTAATATTACATGCCAGCTTCTGGGAAAGAACTGTGTGAATGATCTTTACGTGGAGTAAGTTGTAGCAAATACCAATGCATTAGTACGGTTACTTTCAGTTAGCTGATGGGAAAAAATAGTCAATTTCATACAACGTGCTCAGTATGAGGTTTTTTTATTCATAGGCTTTTGTTTTGTAGATGAGCAAGCCAAACTTTGATTGTTATACATAGATTTGACCTATAAACACTGAACACTTCCCACAACGACAGGCTTCTGAATTGATTCGACTCTTAGTGGTCTCTCACAAAACCATTCAAAAAGTTAGTGTGACAGAGCGCTACTGCCCCCTAATGGGCCACTTCCATAAAAGCTCCTCTGCAACAGCTTTGAATTTCAAGTGTTTCCTGAAAATGTTCAACTTGTTAAACAAGAAATGCAAACTTCTGTGAGAAATTGAGTCAATCATTAAGAACATATATGCTAAGTTCACATTAAGAACATATAAGCTAAAAAGTCACACACAACTTTGGAGACAAAAAAAGATCATCTAACAGCTGGTATTGTCAGGTAACTATAGTGCACGAAGAGATCATAAAGATGCAAAATACCACACAAAAATTAACATTCCAACCTTTCATATATGAGCAGATATTAGCCACTTTCAAATATATTCTGTACCAATATGTAGTCATTCAGCAAAAAGAAACCCCCTGGATTTATCCGCAGAGCAACCCTGATTCTTGGTGTTACTGTAGTGTGAGAGCATCAACGTTTTTGTCGCCACACTCTTCTATTACATGCCAGTCACAAGTGTATATAGGATTTTAATTATTGCAAAGTAATTCTGATCTTGGTATTCAATTATACCCACAAAAAGGAGCAGAGAGGAAATATAAAAAAATCCACTCACTGAGTTCTGTTTGTGAAGTGGTGAATTTTCTGTCTCATTTAAAAGCAACAATTGTTCTTCTCATTTTTAGAAGAATATTTTGACACAGACTGAACCTGTATGCAGCACTTATAGTGCAACTTAGACAGAAAACATGGTTTATCTGTTTGTATTTCAGAAATACAGATTGCAGTGAACTGCTGAAAAAGAAACACCAAAACAACTGCTGTAAGTCCTTGCAAGAAGCACAAATGCATTCTATCATAAATCAGAAATCCCACTCACATTAATCAAATAACTGTGATTTAAATATAATGCTAAGCAGAGGGCAGTTCTGATTTTTCTCCTCAAATCTTTTATACTGACTTTTTTTCTACGCAAGTCTTCTGACAGAAGACTCAAATTTTGGTTAGCAAGATGACCTTAGAAGGAATTTATGTGTTTAATTTAAAACATTTTCATTAACAAAGTGAAAATTAGTTTTCATTAACAAAAAAAAAAGTGCACTGAAACACCACAAGTCATTAAAATCCTTGAACTTAAAGCCTACACAAATACTGACTTTCTGTGTTCTTGCCTACTATGTCATCATTCATATAAATATATAATTAGCAGGAAAAGGTTGCAAGCGATGAGTAATGTCTTACATAACTACACACATGGCAGAAGACTGCAAGCTACTAGGCATTAAATGTATAAAAGTACAAATCACATGCTACATGATAAAAATAAATTCTCTACACAGATAATTTAGAGTCTTAAAAGAAACATATTCCATGATATTCCTCTGTTACACTATCATCCAAAGGGCTGGTTAACGCAGCTCTGAGCTTTTAACCTAATGGATATATATGCTATTACATCAGTATTTCACAATTATTAGCTTAGTGTAATTTTACAAAATGAAAGTACAAAAATGAAACCACTGGTGAGACTAACAATGATCAAGAGTCCCAACTGATGCCTCAGAACTTTGACCAAAAGGCCATCACCACAGCCCATTTCAACTCTGTCAACTATGTATTTCTTACCTTTGAATCTTCATTGCTCATTCCAAGCTCTAGTAGAGCTCGAGGAGACTTCAGCTTCGCTTGCGTGGACTCTGCCATTTGAAGATTAAGCTGCCATCCAATTGTTTCAAGCTGTAAAACACAAATTTAGATTTCAATCAGATAGTACAAAAGCACTCTGATCAACTTTCAATGTTGGGAATTATTTGTGACAGTGATCGTGATGTCAGGCTCTATAAATAAGCACTTTTGTACAACGCACACTCTTCAAATTCTCCTGCACTCCAAATGCAGATTTGCGTCCCTCTCTTGCCCAGCTTCTCAGTTCAAACTGCCTATTTGAAATAAAATTATATCCTTTGCCTCAGGTATGCTGTAATGAATGCATAAAACACAATCAAGGATCCGAAATAAGGAACTTTTCCCTGGTACTGTGGAAGTTTACGAAAAATATATTCATTTTTACTTCATATTACCAATGTATTTTAAATAACCAATAAATGGTAAACCAGCTAAAACCAGTAATTTCTTAATCAACAGATCCACTCATGTGTCTTCTACCATATTCAGATGGTAAAGACAAAATTAGTTCCATGATGCTTTCTGAATTGTTACTACTGAAACACCAAACACTAGTTAAGGATGCAAGCAACAGGATTTTTAGAAAAATACATTTCAAATTGCTTTTCAATCAATAAACTGTAATTGTAGTCAAACATCATCAAGCTACACCTCATACATAAATGAAGTATGCAAGAACAGAACTAACCAGCCTTCTCAAATTAAAAAAAGGGGAAATATAAATTCTTACTCTCTGACAAGTTATTTTGCACATTCTTTTTAATCTAGTGTTTCCCCTCTGCTAGTAAATACTGTGTCCAACTTGATAAAAATGAAAGCATGCCACACTTCAGTCAATCTCTTATTCATCCAACAATTCAGCTAAAATCATCAACAGCACTGAGCCACCCCAGAGGCCAAGTACTGTGAACAGCAGAATAGTCAAAACATTTCCTACCTCCTACAGTGACTTGTTTACATCTTGGTTGATGAAAATAACAGGGCACTACCCATCCCATCCAAAAGTACAGGGCAATCCAAAGCAGATTTTGTGCTCAAGTCAGTCACACTGACAGCGGAGTCTGCTACCCTGTGCTGGCCAGCATCTGGAACCATCCAGCAAATTATACCAGAATGACAGACAAAAATATTTTTCTTTCCCCAAACTTCAACAAAATTACAAAGAAACAAGTTTTGTTTTTTCCATGAGCATAAAGATCTTAGCATCTTGCATTACTGTAGGTTTTACACCAAGGAAGAACTTCAGTTGAGTTAAAGAACACTACCAAGAACACTGAAAAGAATGGTCAATAGACAAGGTCCCAAATACTGTCTCAAACGTGGTGTGAACAGTCATAGGCAGGCAAGAGGAAACGGTATTACCTATTGTGATAAAGCACACCTCACCACTACGGTTAAACACAAGAGAGAGACAGTGAGGAAGAACTGGAATGTGACAGGTCTTCATACTTGCAGTCATTAAGGCTAGGGCCCACAGTCCTCAATTTAGAAAGAACTTTCTATCAGTTAAAGAGTTTATTACAGTATTATAGAAACCAAGCAGGTTAACCAAACAGGTTAGCAGCTTATCAAGGATTATAAAAAGATGCCACTTGAAAGAACATCCCAGGTAGCATGACTTCTAAGACTTTACTAAAATGGTTAAATGGTGTACTGTATGAAGCATGAAGAACATGCCCACAGCCCTCCCTACCAGACTGTTTTCCATACTGAATAGCAGCACATTGTATTTTCCATATGAGCATACAACCATTAGCAGTCTAACGTAACTACAGTAAAACACCACTCTGCAAAAAGCCCATGCGCCAGCTTTTACAGCTTTAAGATCCCTCTCCAACAAAAGGTTTCACACAACCAAAATTAACACCCACATAACCCATCATTTCCCTCATCACTTACAGCCCATTATGTTTTTACATACTGTTGCCTATTTCTCACAGAGTTTCACCACTGTTTTCAATTTCATTTTTTGACCACTCATGAACACTATTACAAATTAAACCAAAATTGAGAAGAAATTCCAGAAATCAGACAAACATGGCAAGTTTCTCTATTAGTCGTCAAAAAACCCAAAATACCTCTCCTTTCTCCACTATTCATCTTACATTCTCTAATGAGAAATCAAAAAGTTGTCCTTTGTCAAAGACACTCAAGCTATGTGAGTCAAGGAGAAAGCAATCGTATTAGCTATTCAAGAAGCAGACTATCAGACTGAAAAACCAAAGGAGTAACACCTTGAGAGTGATGGCAGACTGGATGTCCAGAACAGGCATATTGTAGGGGTTCACATCCCAATCTTAAGAGATGGGAGTGACTCAGGTTCATGGATTCACTTGGGGTCGAATTAAGGAGATTTACACCATATGTTCACATAAAGTTTACTGAAATTATCAGATTCCAAACTCAGAAGGCGCAGAAATCACCCAAGTTACTGCATGCCCAAGTCAGAGAAGAGAGGAGAGAAAAAGGAGAAAACAAGAGAAGACAGTTAAGGGGTCAGATCATCGCTCAGGACTACAGACTGCAGCTCCCTTCCCTGCCTTGCTTCTTGGCTCCTCAGATCTCTGGAGACAATTCTTGGTTTCTTTGACCAACTTCTTAATTTCTCAGCACAGTCAGCTTCAGGGACAGTGGGAATTGTGCTGGTGGAGATATACGATCAGTCCCTCTTTGCTTCCTCAGCTTCATAGATTTTTGGTGTCTTGAGCAGTCTTTCCGTCAGAGGGAAAGATGATGGTCTCCCTGTACTCTTTGAATCCTTCCTTTTATCCCTGCTGCCAGAGGTGTTTTTATTTCCCCCTCAATAGTAGGGGGGATTTTCTTCTCAGAGCCTTAGACAAAGCACTGGCTAGTAAGTCCTTGAGAGAGGTAGCAGCTCACCGGGTTCTCAGTGCCTAAGCACAGCTTGAAAGAGGTAGCAGCTCACCGGGTTCTCAGTGCCTAAGCATACCTTGCAGATAGATTGGCAGAGCTCTGGGACCTGCCCACTGCAGAGTGCTGATCTTTCCCACCAGGTGCAGCCTCCCTGGTTACCCTGCGCACAAATTCTCTTCTCTTTGCTTACAATCGTTTGAGCCATCTCAGTTGTTGTTAATCAAAGTCTGACATAGGGCTCCAGCCTTAAGGATCAAGAACAGAGTCAAAGTCATCTGGAAAACTCCCACTGAAAGATATTCTGGCAAGGATCTTGAGAAAAGGCATTAGGTAGGACTATTCTAACAAAAGGCTAAAACTGGAAACAGAATTTCAGAAAATACAAAAGGACCTAAAAACTCCCTAATCCTTCAAGCTTGAGCCATCAAAACTTCTGGAGCAGAGTCTCTAATTTTTAAGGAGGGAGGGAAAGGGGGCTATTTGCTCAGTCAGTATCAGTGGAGGGAAAGGGCCTATTTTTTTTGTGTTTTGGACTTGAGTGACATACGGAGACCACTTCTCCTGTCTGTCTCTATACCCACGAAGATTGGAAGTTTGTTTAAACTTTAAATGGAATATTAGAATTTTCATATAAATTACCTGCTTCTAGAAGGTGAAGATTTCAGAAGGTCATCTAATATTATATTGAATCTATAAATATTATTGGATCTATATTACATATTATATTAGAACTAGACAAAAATCAACATCCTGCCCTCAGAACTCACTGACGTGGCACAAACAGCTTACTACTTACCAGAATGCAAGCAGTAAGATAGTGGTTTGCAATATCATGCAAAATACTATCTTATCTCCACAGGGAATCAATGATTTGCCATCTACTTGTCCCTTAGAAAGTGCCATAAGCACCGATCTCAGAGAAAGCAAGAATAAACACTAAGTAAAAGAAGCACTAAATGTGCAAATATTTCAACATGGAAATACTGCTTGAACATGTAAAAACACCATGGCTGAGTTTTTTTATAATCAACATACATTTGGAAAGTTATAAAATAGCCTATGGCTTTACATGTGAAGTGTAATGCACAATGAAGATCTTATTATTTCTTTCAGACCCTTGTACTCCAAAGATCTGCTTCTTCTCAGAACACCTAGCTTTCCCTGAACAGAATAAAGCATTATGTACATCACTTCTGTGTAACAGTAAAACAAAGTCACAGTCTTTAGTTACAGTGGGACTATTTATATTATATTCAGAACACATACATGATTCAGAACATGTAGGAAAATGCAATGAATCAGCATTATATGTTAAATTTTAAAAGCCACTACAGATGAACTGGATGCAAAAAAAATATGAATGTCATGGCATATCCATTTGTATCCCATTTCTAGGGAGGGAGAAAAATGCTGATTAGCATTTAGCCAGAAAATATGTCTAAAAAGAGAGAAAAATACACTTCTGAGATGAACTTGCTAACAAGTCTGATGGGCAGAGATTACGGAAGCAATTTTAAATTAGTAGCAGTGCTCTCTGCTTGTCTGTTTGGGGGTGGGAGGGAAAGCTTATGAAAGCCCTGGATGGGAAAAGAACATGTGACATAAGAAAACTAGCACATGAAACCTGTGAAGTCTATTACAATAAATATTTTCTGTATTGCCTAAAGGTAATAGGTTAGAAAAAAGCGGACACACTACCACTACATTTGGCAGTGTTTCAACAGCATTATTTCATTTGGGTACTTCTCACATTGTCAGCAGATTATGCTTTAATTCATCTCTTTGGACTTAATTTTTTAAAGCAACAAAACCTCCCCAAAAATGAGCCTTTTCAGAGAGCAAAAGGTTTTCATTACCCTGAAGCTGTAAGGGGCTGCTGAAGTTTCTAATAGTACTGCTACTTGTGGTGCTCAAGGACTTCCTACAGACATCCTATTCTCAGTTTAAACCAGCTATGGTAAAGACTGATGGTTTAGACTTGCACAGTTGGGAATTAACATCCAAGTCTCCTAGAATCATAGAATCATTAGGGACTGGAATGGACCTCGAAAGATCATCCACTTCCAACCCTCCCACCATGGGCAGGGACACCCCACCCTAGATCAGGCTGGCCAGAGCCTCATCCAGCCTGGCCTTAAACACCTCCAG
>JAOXOE010000874.1:39070102-39084118 GCA_028565055.1 Phoeniculus purpureus
GTGGCAGGGGGATTGGACTAGATGATCTTTCGGGGTCCCTTCCAATCCCTAATGATTCTATGATTCTGTGATTCTATAATAAAACCTGTTATTCTTTCTTTATTGTAAGACTGTATCTATTCTCTGTTGTGTTTGGATGACCCTGATATGATAAGTGATTTAGCCCAAACAGGGTTCCAATCCAACTTATATTAAGCGAATAAAAGCAAGCAAAAACAGCGCTGGGTATGGCGGGGTGTCTCTGCCCTCCAAGATGCACACTGCAAACAACAAAACAGTCCCTTATATAACCAATAGACACCTCCCCCACACAACAAACAAACTGTAAACACAGGGATCAGACCATAAACACGGTGACCATCAAGCTACAGACACCTTCTCCCACACAGAATAAAACGTAAATACAGTGACCATAGACAAGGGCATAGGTATGCAAAACCGAAGGTCACACTCCATCATGTGGTCCCCAACATCCCCCCACACCGGAATCAAATTGAACACATATCACACTTACAAATCCAAACTGGCAAAAACTAACATTAACCAGGACAGTAATGATTGTTCTTCACGTGTAAATTGGCCTTTTGAGGTAATTCTCGTGTTAGCTTTCATTTTAGGACAGAGCTCCGAGTCTTCATGTCAAAGCACCACTGATGCTTGTTTATACCCGTATCAAAAGATCATCTTCTTTTGCCAACAGCTCATTCGAGGCAGTTTTTGTTACTACAGCTTTGAGAGTACAGTCACGGAAGACACTGTCTATAATCTCAGAGCAAAGATGAGTCATGTTTTCAAAATGCACTGAAAGATCCAAAGGTAGATTCAGTAATTCTTACTCATCCAAATGTCCAGTTTTAGAGCTCAATAAATCACCACAAATAGTTTCCTTCAACACTATCAGAAGCCGTGGTAATCTCTGTTCTTGATCATGCCCAGGCGATACCACAGACCAGTGCTTTGCAAGGAACCTGCCCTGAAGACACAGTAAAAAAAATTCAGCCTTCCTACAGTAAAAAAATCAAATTACCCACACAACTCCTTCTTCAAAACTGTTTTACCATCATACAAGCAGAAGCTTGAAAACCTCCAGCATGTATAACCTTGCCTGTGCTCCCACTCCAACCTGCTGTATTCAGTTCTCAACAGGCTACATGTCTTATTCCTCCCAAGAAGTGTTTTTCTTTCCACCACCTTTGAACTATGGCTGGGGTCTAGTCCCTGGTGCGAGCAGATCTCCCATGCTCCCAAGTCTGTGTTGGTGCTTGTCTTTCTCTGACACTTTCTTTGCTGCAACACCAGGAATTTATCCAAAGTAAGCTGGAGCAGCTGCTCTCTAATCTTCCCCTCTCCAGGCCCACAGAGCAGCAAACAGAATAAAAGCCTTCTTTTCTGCAAGACCCAACAAAGAAAACAACCAACCTTAAATAATTCTGCTCTTTCACAGCTAGTCAATTCTCTTCTCTTATTCAGGAGCACCTAAACAAGTGACAACGCTCTTCTCCAAGGGTACTGCATAAGCAAGACACTGGGTACATTTAGTGAAAAAGAAAAGGCAACTACTGTTCAAGCAATCATAAGTCTATTCGTTAATCTGCAAATCAGGCTAAACATTAAACAAATTTTGCACAATCCCTGCAATCTTAGGCATTGTTTTTTTCCTAAGGGGAGACCTTATCGTCCCTTACAGCTACCTGAAAGGAGGTTGTAAAGAGATGGGGGGTTTTCTACCAAGTCACATGCAATAAAATAAAAGGAAATGGCCTCAAGTTGTGCCAGAGGAGTTTACACTGGGCATTAAAAAAAACCCTGAAAGTGTGGTCAGGTGTTGGAACAGGCTGTCCAGGGAGATGACGGCGTCACCACTCCCGGAGGTGTTCAAAAATCATGTAGATGGTTTAGTGGGCATGGTGGTATCAGGCAGGCAGCTGGACTTGACGATCTTGGAGGTCTCTCAACCTTAATGATTCTACTATGTTGTGTCTTCTTTTAATATCATCACTTTCAAAATACTTTCTACTAAAATCAGATTTAAAGTGCTCTTGTTATCCCGCACTGTTCTTCGATTTTGGCCAAATCTGCACCAAGGCTGACACTTACGCATTAGTCCAGAATACCAGACACAGGTACACAACTGGCCACAGTTTTCAGTTAACTCTGGTTTACTTTGTTTCCTCTATTTTCTTCCCATTTCTCTACTCAAAAGCTGTGTCCCAGCACATAACACATAGCTAGTAACAAAGCTAGGACCTAACTACAGAGATGAAGGGAAAATTCCGGTATGCCCCAGCTACAAAGCAATGCCAATGCACACAGATATCTAGGAGAAAAACATAGAGGACATAGTAGGGACGTGCTCACATACAGACACTAATCAACCTGTGCACCGCAAGGAGAGCAAGCTGGCCGGCTGTTACAGAATAGCCAGACTGAGGATGTGATGTCTGTGGGTGGGAGTGTTATAGCCCAAGGCATTAAGGCAGCTTTACCATTGGCCTGAGACAAGACTTTGGCAGCTAGCCTCACAAAGTTTTGAGTTAATTTTCTGTGCAACAGAGACTTATTTCTTTCCAACACAGTATTAGTGTAACCTTACCAGAGAGGTACAGTGTCACCTGGCATTTCAGTTAAGAACTATGATAAATGTGGGGTTTTTTTCTCTTCAGTGGCCTTTACTCACAAGTAGGCTGCTAGTGACTTTATCTCCTAAATCTATTACCTCACAACTTAACTAGTAAAACCCATCAGTATTCTAGAGGTGACAGCATGATACCTAATAAGGCAACACAAACTGCCTAAAATGACCGTCCAAATGCAACCAATCAAACCTGGCACAAGAAGACCTGAACACCAGCCATTCAAAACATACCTTATGGCTATATTTGTATTTGGTGTCATGAACATACGACTCTCTAAAGAAAACTGTCTGGATGGGTAATAACCAGGAGGTTATTATAGATATCTAAAAGAAAAACAGCTTTCTTTGGGTCATACCTTGTGAAGGAAGAAAGACAAGCTCACGCCAAAGATTTTTATGTCCTCTCTCCCACTAGTCTAGTGTAGAGAGTTATCCTTTGCGCAGCAAAGTATATCAAAGTGCAGCAGTGAAGCTGCCCATCAGTGAATGGCACAAAACAAGAAGGTAATATTTACATTTCCATACTGCCCAGGACATCTGGAACTAACCTGTCCCAGTGAGGGAAAAGGATTTGGGGAAAAAAAAAGCTCAGTTTGAACTGAATCTGGTCAAACTTGGATAATAAAAAGTGCTTTTCTAAATACATTGATAACAAAAGGAGGGTCCTGCACACCAGGGAGGTCCCAGAAGACTGGAGGTTGGCCAGTGTGGTGCCCATCCACAAGAAGGGCTGGAGGGAGGATTTGGGGAACTATAGACCTATTAGCCTAACCTCAGTGCCTGGCAAGATCATTATGAGTGCTATCGAGCAGCAGGTACAAGGCAACCAGGGCATCAGGCACAGCCAGCATGGGTTTAGGAAAGGAAGGTCCTGCATAAACAATCTGATCTCTTTATACAACTGGGTGACCCACCAAGTGGATGAATGGAAGGTTGTGGATGTGGTCCATCTAGACTTCAGCAAAACCTTTGACACAGTCTCCCACAGCATCCTACTGGAAAAGCTGGCAGCCCATGGCTTGGATGTCTACACCCTCCACTGGGTTAAAAACCTAACTGGAAGACTGGGCACAAAGACTGGTTGTGAATGATGTCCCATCCACTTGGTGTCCCACAGGGATCAGTGCTGGGCCCAGCTCTATTCAACATCTTTACTGATGACCTAGACGAGGGCATTGAATCTACCCTTAGTAAATTCGCACATGACACCAAGTTGCAGGGGAGGTGTCAATCTGCTGGAGGGGAGGAAGATGCTGCAGAGAGATCAGGGCAGGCTGGGTCAATGGGCTGAGGCCAACGGGATGAGGTTTAACAAGACCAAGTGCAAGGTCCTACACTTTGGCCACAATAACCCCCTGCAGTGCTACACATGAGTGGCTGGAGAGCAGCCTGGCAGAGAGGGATCTGGCAGTGCTGGTTGACAACCAGTGGAACACGAGCCAGCAGTGTACCCAGGTGGCAAGAAAGGCCAATGGCATGCTGGCTTCTATCAGGAATAGTGTGGCTAGCAGGACTAGGGGTGTAAGTCTCCCCCTGTGCTCAGGACTGATGAGGTCTCACCTCAAGTACTGGGGGCAGTTCTGGGCCCCTCACTTCAAGGAAGATGTTGAGGTGCTGGAGTGGATCCAGATGAGAGCCATGAGGCTGGTGAAGGGACTAGAGGGAAAGTCTTCTGAGGAAAGGCTGAGGGAGCTGGTTTTGTTTAGCCTGGAGAAGAGGAGACTCAGTGGGGACCTCATCAGTCTCTAAAGCTGCCTGAAGGGACATCGGAGACAGGTGGAGGTTGGGCTCTTCTCCCAGGCAACAAATAACAGGATGAAAGGGCAGGGCCTGAAGCTGCAGCAAGGGAGGTTTAGGTTGGATGTTAGGAAGCACTTCCTCATGGAAGAGGTGATCAGACACTGGAATGGACTGCCCAGGGAGGTGGTGAGACCCCATCCCTGCAGGTGGTTAAGGACAGACTGGATGTTGCATTTAGTGCCATGGTCTAGATTGTGGTGATGTTAGGTCATAGGCTGGACTTGATGATCTCAGAGGTCTTTTTCATCCTCAATAATTCTGTGAAAATATTACTAATTTGGTCTTTTAGTCACTGTAATTCTTTCTGCTTAATGTAAAAATGTTGGTGGACAACATTAGGAAAGATCAACAAATTGCTTTCAAAACTGGATTGTCAGATTATTTCAGAGTTCTATGACAAATACACCCTCAGATTTCTTCCCCCAGTTATACATTATAGTAGTCAAACTCATTGGAATGTATGAAGTCCTAATGAGCTTCGTTTATTCTCAGTGCCAAACACAAATGCTGAAATCAGTGACAGTGCTGATTTTTTAGAAAAAAAAAAAGAACAATGAAATTAATCTTAAATTGCTCAAACTAATCTGTTTTAAAATTTGCAATAAACATTATCAATTATGTGAATAACAATTCAGAAGGATAGAAACATTATTACTAAACATTTCTTTATGTATTTACTACTATTTATTGATTTTATTACTACTCTTATACTCCTTTAATGTGTAAAAATTAGTTTTTATTTCTGGTCCGTTAGCAGTACTACCAGACTCAAGCAACTTACAAAGCAATATAAAAAAATTCTGAAGCAGGATAGCTTTTTTTTATGTTTGGCAAGTAAAATCATTCTGCACAATTGCTCAACAAGAGAAAGTCCATTAGAATCTTCTGACTCTTAACAGAGGCTCTTGGCTAATGTTACTCATCTACAAGGAGATAAGCCATATAATTTTGAAAGGAAGCAACCCACTGAATCCTTCACCAAACACAGCTTGGCAATCTATCTTCGGTTCAAAATAATGAGGTGGCAGGAATGTGGTGGAGAAATAAGTCTTCAAAAATTTCATGTAAGGGAATCCAGCTGTGCTTGTATAGTTTCCAGCTATTTAAAGGAACAAAAAAGAGAGAAAAAGAGAGAAAACACTCTACTCCATAAAATGTTTAGAAACATGCAAACAGGAAAAAGCAACAGTCCAGTATCTTCAACTACGCATACTAAATCTATCCACACAGCAATAAAAATTCCCAGACTCATGAATATTTGTTTTTTACATGAAGCTACTAGAATTCATTGCTGCAGCCTAAATATTCAAATTGTAAAGAAACAGTTGTCTAAATACTGCCTTTTTTACATGCATAGACGTTTTGCTGTGAGTCTCCATTGCATAATAACAAGGAGGAAAAAAAAATTCATTTTCACTGGACTATGAGCCTGGCATTTCAGCTGAAGACATAACACAAAGATGTTCTTTCCAGAGTGCTCCTCATTATTAATCATCACCTCCTCGTCTTGATCTAACCACTAGGCATGCTTACAATGACCGAAGCCTTGTCTATTCCAAATTTGAATGCACAGACTCTTCTTGAAAATGCTTGATGTGATCAAACAAATCCAACAGCCTTAATTAAAGTTAGACTCAATTCATATAGCCAACACTGCATGCTGAGCAGCATAAGGTGTTCACAAAGAAACTATATTATTGTAAAATCTACAGACCTTGTTATAGAACTCAAACAGCTCCTGATGACTAAATTCTACAAACAGTTTCTTCAGGTTCTGTGAAGAAAAAAGAAAAAAAAAAAGGAAGGAATTAGCATACTTTCTTTTTATTTTTTCTGGTACCAATTCAAAAAATTCAAAACGTGAGATTAAGCTGTGACAGGCAATGGTTGCAATGGTTAGTTTTCCTTCCATTTACTACAATGACCTTCATATATGCATATTGCATTTCAGTGAAGAATTCAAGTCAGTAGGTACATTTATTCTCCTGCTGTGAAGAAGAATAATAACATATTCTATGAAAATTATTTTCTTACCTTATTTTTAAGTCAGATAAAAATGAAAGACTACATTTATCTCTCTCGGCAGTTCAGCCAAGAGCTGGTAAATACCATTACACAATGACAAAGTTAGCAGTGTATTTGATTGAACCTGCACAGCTATTAATGTACTGCACTAGCACAGAGCTAGTATTTCCATTCATTAATCTAACAGTTATGATCTTAGCATGCTGACACTGCTACAGGCATCTCTGCACAGATTCAGCCCAAGTTAACACCACAACAGCTTCAAAGCAGTGCTTAAACACTAAAAAAGCAAAATAGTACAACTGATGAAAACCGCTGCGGATGTAACAGATGGCAATGATAATCCTCTGCACACGCGTGCTGATGTCTGTGGAGACTGGGGTTACATTTAAATTTCTGCCCTGTTAACTCACTTGCAAGAAACAGGTAGTTTAAGCCTGGTGCTTTCAATCACAGGGCACATCTATCCAGGCTGTTTCTAACCTCATTTCTTCTACTGTGCTTTGTCACTTCTTTTAAAATAAATGCCTATTACTGCACGTTCCCTGTGCTGTTGCTAGACTTTTCAATGCTTGGAGGCATTCCTGAGGGTAACAGCTGCACAAATGAATCTGTGAAGAACACTACTCACAAAATATTATCAGCTTAAATAACACAAACACGCTAATTTTGTTTAACCGGTACCAACTTCATGTTCCACTTAAGCAAAACACTTCCTTACAAATTCATTTTGATCAAGCAAGAGTAAAGGTACTCTTGCACACTGACAAGGCTGTGGGCCAGATTCTGTACACTCTCATACCAATGCAAGTCTGATTCAAGTCAAATAATGCTGCTGAATTTGGCACACCAAATGTGCCAGACCAGCAGAAGCCCTGGGAACTCTGCATAGGTACTGCCTGGTGCCTGCTCCTCAAAAGGATCTGTAAGACACAGGAAAAGGATAAAATAACTGGGGCCAGTCTGTCTGGTGCAGTTCCTTCTCCCTGCTCTGCAGAAAGAAAGATGCTTTCCAAGAGTTTAAGGAAGGCTACAAAAGCCTAGAAAAGAACCAGTGATTTGCATGAGAAACCAATCTTCCCCCCTCTCCGATGGAACAATGCAATTCTGGGAATTGTATGGTGAATACAAAGTAGAACTACCAGGACAGCAGTTCTCTTTGCCATGACTCCAGCTGATCCTCCCTTCAAAGGGCATAATGCCGTGACAGGGAAGTAAAAGCATTTTTAAAGGCTTTCTAACAGCTAAGGAACAAAGAGAAAGCAAATAAGTGGTTTCTTCAGAAAATAAAGTGGGCAGACGGAAGAAGGAAAATACACTGATAGCAAACAGATCTACCATTTCAGCCTGGATTTCTGTCTGGTGCTTGCCATTCCACAAGAATTTCAGTGATTGAACGGAAAGCAGTGAAACTGAAAAGAAGAGGTTCAGGATAAAAGGGAGAGATGTATCCTGAAGTTTGTCAGTCGCAGTGAACAGTGTGAAGAATGCCGGAAGACTGCTGGATTTTGATAGGTCAGTTTTGCAATGCGTCTGCTGGGAGGAAGTGTGTGCGTGACACCTCCAACCACCAGATCCCATTTCTCTGAGCTCTACATCTCATTCAAGATGGACACCTTCTGGTGTTCCTTCAGAAAAACAAACACATACACCAAAGCTTGCCAATCATTTTTTACTATAGTATTTACTGTTGTTCTTTCATGGAAGTGAAAGAAGTGTGGTCGTTTTAATTCAGGTCCCTTTTACACACAAAACCCCAACAAACCACTATGCTTTTTGGAAGGCTGAGATGTCTCTTCCCATTACCATTTAACGATCACAATCTGGTAACTAAGACAAAATTTACATCGCATGGTGGCTGGCAGATGTCTCTGGAGGTCTAGAAGAAAGCATACCCTGCCAGGCTGTATTTCTGATCTGAGATAGGTGTGTCATTGGGAGAGAGGTTATAACATTTATTTTGTGAAGTATGCTTATCTGTACTTAAAATAGAATTGTTTCAATATGTAAAAACCTGGCGCGTCTACTGCATCAGCAGACAGCAGTCTCACACAAAACATGAGCAGCAGGAAGGCACTGGTTAAAAATGTTATTTTTGCAATATGAAATTTCTCACTGGTCTGAGTCCCTTGAGAAAAGTGCCAAACAATCATTGCTACATGATCAGGAGCTCCCACAGAGACAACAAAACTCTCATACCATAAGGAGGCTCCTGTAAGAAAAAGCTGTCTCAGAGGAGGCTGATGCCCCCCCCACACCACTCATTCTTATCTGACATACCATTATTCACTTACTTGCTTTATCCTATGAACATAAGCAACTGTAATTAAAACAGGACTAGGACTGGGTTACCATCCTGTTCTTTAATTATTAGTAAAACAGTATTACAAATAACTGTATAGATAGAATACTGCTAAAACCCCCAAAGTATGAAAATTCCTAATCTACTTTTTTGCTCAGATAAGCAAAATTACAAACAGCAGTAATTTTTCAGCCATAACTAAAACACAGGATCAGAAAAATAATCACTTTCAGCTTACTGGCTTAATTAAATGTTACTGTGTACAGACACAGTCTTAGCCTATTTATGAAAAGCGCAGCCACGCTGCCATCTTTTATCTACACGTACAGGTTCTCAGAAGTTGTCTCTGGACTAGTACAAGTTTCCCAGGAGGGAAATAAGTAAACACTAACTTGCTGGACGTCTCACTTCACTCTTTCTTCAATGAAGTACACATTCTCCTTCCCTTTTTCCTGATAAATTTCTTCCCATTCCTCACCTTTACTCTTTCCCTTATTTCTAGCATTTCGTTTTCTCTCTGCTGTTGTCACCTTCATGTGAAACAAAACTAAGCAGAGTTTCCAGAAAACTAAACTGAGTTTATTCTTGATGTCACACTTGGTCACGCCAAAATAGCAGTAACAGTACCAGCTCCTATTTTTAAGAGCTTTGGCCTCAAGGGTGACAGCTTCATAACATCAGAGAGACATAGCCAAAGATGCCGTTCTTATGAAGACAAAGAAATATCTACAATACCAATGTTCAATACCAAAGCTGCTTTGGGCAGCTTTGAAAACGCAGAGACAGGACTTTTGCCTGATTCAATACCCATGAAGAGTGGCAGGGACAGCACAGGAGTAATACGCAGAGCAAATGCAGCTAAACAAGTGATGTGCTGCATCTTCAGCTAAATAAGATTTCTGTGAAGTCCACTATGCTCACATGCTGTAAAACATGACAGAGCACTGCATTCACTATGGGAAAAGTCTGCAGGAATTCAGGTGTTGTCCCAGACAAGTCTTTACACCATTCTTAAGTAAGATGGTAGTAATTTTTCTGAAATGTATGGTTTAGCATATTTAGCCACGTACTACTGCTGAATGTAAGAGTTAAATTTAAATTTTAGTGCCACTTTGCCTTTACAGAACTAGATGAAATCTGATTTCATTCTACTTCTCTCATCCCAGGGCTGTATCAATTTACAGCCTCCTGCAAGTTGTTGAATAAGTTCAACTGATTAGGGTTGTTTTCTTCCCTCACCTCTCTTCTCACTGATTGTCTGGCTCAGCTTTAAAAAAGCTTAACATTTTCACCAGTCTCTAAAAAAGCTGTTCAAAACCAAATTTCCTTTGGAGAGAGCGAGAGGGAGAAGAAAACATAAAGGAAAATGAGGATAAATATTATCAAAGTTAATACATTATCCTATATAAAACAGCACTTCTAAATGTATAGCTAAGTCCACAAAATCACCACAGTTGTTCCGTATACACTTACCTTACAACCATCAGCAAATAATCAGGCAAATTTTATGCTGAACATGGTCATCAGCATAAAATGCAGTCTGTACTATGTAAGATATTTAGAGTCTAAAATTGCCCATTGCCTTAGCTAACCATTTATTAGAAACATTAATACCTTCTTGCTGCAAAATCTTCCATGCAAAAAATGTCTCCTTAAAATCCTTAAGAAAGCAGAGGCAAGTTCTGGCTACAATCAAAGGACTTAGTTTTTATATACATTTTTTTAACCCAGTGTTCTAGAGACATCTATTTTAATGTACTACTGCAAAAGGCTTTATCACTAATGACAGAGTTTTGTGACTTTATTTATTAGCCAGCTGTAATTCACACATTTAACTCTCCCACCCCATGCACGTACATAAAGCAAGACACTAGGAGTGAGAAGGCAAACTTCTGGTTTTAGAGATAACTTGAATATGAAAAACTGGTATTGCTGCAATAGTTCTCAAACGCATGGCTGTAACTACTTTTACGATGCTGTAAAGTAAATGCCAACTATTCTGAAGCAAACAGATGGAGGGACAGGCTGGTTTGTGTATCTAAATGACTACGGATAATGACAATCTTCCATGACTGAGCACACGCAAAAAATTAGAGTGTATTCAGCAAAGTTTCTCAATAGTAACTAGGTGAAATTGCACATATTCCAGAATCATAGAATCATTAGGGATTGGAAGGGACCTCGAAAGATCATCTAGTCCAATCCCCCTAGGACAGCAGGACCACCTAGAGCAAGTCGCACAGGAACACATCCACATTGTTTTCTAGAAGTTCTATGCACCTGCAAAACAGGCTTTAAGATGAAAGAATCTTCTCCACTGTAAGTCACTATAGAATCATAGAATCAGTCAGGGCTGGAAAGGACCACAGGATCATCCAGTTCCAACACCCCCACCATGGGCATGGACACCCCACCCTAGATCAGGCTGGCCAGAGCCTCATCCAGCCTGGCCTTAAACGTGTCCAGGGATGGGGCCTCAACCACCTCCCATTTACGTGCTGTGTAAGAACTACAAACAAACGCTGTCGAGCCAGCCTGTGAAACTAGTAAACAGCCCTGTAAAACCAGTAAAGCTTTTCAGAGACACACTTTTACCTTCCTTTCCCCCATAATGAAATTTTTGAACTTTACTTTCACCTTTGATAACCCTGGAGCGCTCTCTGCCTTAACGATGTTATGAAAGGTCGCGCTGGGTTTTAAAAGAAATTGTAGAACGTAACGTTTCAGTAAGAAGAGACAGAAATTCCACGTCCTGATCACCGAGGATGAGCTCTCTCTTTCAGCAATAAATCAGTACAAATGAGGATTTCGTAAACTATTTAAAAACAAACAAGGCAGAGCACAAAAACCAATGCGACTCCCCCTGTTCCATTGAAATCCGCTTGAGTAAATCACGTTGCAGGCGGCAGCTATGATTGATGAATTATGTATGATGCAGCCTGCTACTTAGAAGTGTCCTTTAAAGTAAATTGATGTTCACCTGAAACACAATTATGCTAAGACGGAAAGAGCAATCAATCTTATCTGTTCTTAGTAAGCTTTTCATTTTAAAATTTAAATAAACTATGTCTAGGATCAGGCTGTTTTTTTTAACGGAATAAATTGGAAGATAAAATAAAAAACAAAAGTTAAATAAATGCATTGGTTGTATCAGAGAGGTGACTTCCATGCATTTGGCAATGAAAGGAAACCTGCTGCGGAAATACGGGTGTCTGGAGAGTCTTCAGGGTGTTCAAGTCGTGAAGCAGAATTTATTCCAAAGACGTAGTTGGATCATTTTCTGAGTTGTAGCACCAAGTCAAATCAGGTAGATAATCTAATCTTATCCAGATAAGAAATCTTGAAATCAAACTTTCCTTCATAAAATCTTGTGGGTGTCAAAGTAAAAATCTGAAGTAAGGCAGGAGAACTTTGGTCCTTAGTCCAGCAAACTCCACATTCCATTCAGAACCTTCTGCCCGCACTGGTCCATTCATGTGGAAGTAGGTGCTTAGAACTTCTAGAAACCTGCCTAGATATGTTCCTGTGTGACTTGGTCTAAGTGATCCTGCTGTGGCAGGGGCATTGGACTGGATGGTCTTTCGAGGTCCCTTCCAATCCCTAATGATTTGATGATTCTAAGTTCAATACCGTGTTTCCCCCAAAAAGCATCTCACTCAGGGCTTTAGAAAGAGGAAGTTTTAGCCCCTGGTTTTGTACTCTCTTCAACGTTTGCCTGAGAAATAACGATGTGCAAGTTTTCTGAAATTAATTTATAAATAATTTCTGATTGAGGAGTAGAGCTGAGCGGAGATTAACTCATCAGAATCACCATAAAGTTGTAATGAAGCTTTGGTTTTTAATTTGAGTGGGTTTCTGTTATTGATGATTTCATCAGTTCTGCTCTGAATAGAAGCTCCACTGTGCGCTAATGAAAGAATATGAACTAATTGAGAGTCTGACTAGCAAAAGTCTTGTCACCAGTTCAGTAGGAAGAGGATGTTCTAACTTCTATAAAAACTGTTTGGTATTTTCTGTGTGCATGTCTCCGTATTGAAAACGCAACCACCATGAGCTTGTTTGTGACTAGGGGTTGCATCGTTGGAAATGTGTGTCTGTAGTTTAATTCTTTGTGTTTTATGCATCTAACAGAACTAGTGTTTCTGCACTGGGTTGGGGAGGGAGATAGATTTGCCAGTGATAAGGCACAATGAAGGACTGACTTGCCCTTTCTGTCATGGGTTAGTTTAGGCTTATTAGCTCTTCAGCCCCTGCACCATTACTTGGGGTTCAGCATTATGTTGCATTGAATGCAATTTTATGATGGAATTTTAATGTTCAATTAAATGCCCTTTCTGAAGGATAGCTGCAAAACCAAGTATTACTGCTATTTATAAATCTCTTCGAACAGCAAATAATCTGAAAGTGCACTTAGTGGTTCAGTCCTCCTGGGTTATTCTGGTGGTTTGCTGAGTGAGTTCTGAAGGACCTTTGCTTTACCACAGTTGTTTGGCTTTTCATTAGCCTCTAGTACATGGAGCACATCGGTCTTAATAGTATTAATAAACAATATTAATATTATTGAGTTAATTTAATGTATTTGATATGTCCTTAAGTGTTTCTTCACAAATGATATAAAAGTCTATTCCTGTAGTCTTATTACACAAGCATAAACCAAAATGAGTAGCTGTTTATTTCTATTTGCGTTGAGTGCTTGTGGTTTCATAGAAAACAAGGTATAATTCATCTTCTAATTAAGAGCTACAGCATTAGAGCTTTTATATAAGAGAGGCTACAACAAATGCACTGACCTTTGAGGTAAAGAGAGGAAAAAATAAGGTCTAGAGCAAGAGGCAGATGGGATGCCTTCCCTTTTTGATCACTACCACTTATTTTCTTAACCTCATTGGATGCTATCAACTGGAAGGTGGAGTCTTTGAAAAGCAGATCAAGATAGTTTGGAGGTGAAAAACCCTTTATATGAAAATCCTTTGTAGGAAAACCATCATAGAATCATCAAATCACAGAACATTAGGGATTGGAAGGGACCTCAAAAGATCATCTAGTGCAATCCCTCTGCCACAGCAGGATCACATAGATCCAGTGTCACAGGAACATGTCCAGGCAGGTTTTAAATTCAGGCAGGTTTTAAATGTCTCCAGAGAAGGAGACTCCACAAACCCCCTGGGCAGCCCATCCCAGTGCTCTGTCACCCTCACTGGGAAGAAGTTCCTTCTCATATTGATGTGGAACCTCCTCTGTTCCAGCTCACACC
>JAOXOE010000874.1:39084218-39094739 GCA_028565055.1 Phoeniculus purpureus
CTCATGGAAGAGGTGATCAGACACTGGAATGGACTGCCCAGGGAGGTGGTGAGACCCCATCCCTGGAGGTGGTTAAGGACAGACTGGATGTTGAATTTAGTGCCATGGTCTAGATTGTGGTGATGTTAGGTCATAGGGTGGATTTAGCCTCCATAATTCTGTGATTCTTAGTTAAGAAGATTTATGTGAGGTTGCTCATGAAAATTCATAACAACTGTTTTACTAGTCAAAGGTAAAATATTTATCAAAAACCAGTGGATTGAAGAAGAAAGGTCATCCCTGATCAGTTTGTCATACCTGATAAACAATCACGGTGACTGCCTAATATTTAGCTGCAATCCAAACTTAAGCTCCTACAGCACTGAAAGGTAAGAGAGAGGCTATGGTGCAGGTGAGAGGGAGATGAGGAGAATGATTTATAAGTTGAATTATTAATCTTTCACCTTTCTGGGGAACAGGCTTGGACATTTGATTAAATATCCACGGCAGAAGAACAACATGTCATAATATAACATCTTGTTTTGCAACTGCTTCCAAGCTCTTTCTTTCTTCCGTGAAAGTAATTTGAATTTCAGATTACTGTGATTTTGATTTTAAGGGTTTTTCCATAAACTAAAGCTGATGTCTTTGAAATAAATTTAAGTGTAGAGGAGTGGAAAGAACAGGGAGCTTTGTATTTACTAAAATACTTGTACTGTTGCTCTGTCTTCTCTTCTCCAGGTCTAGGAAGTGAGGAAAGCAATCACAATGATAGAGAACATGTTCTCAGTCCCAGAGCAGACGACTGTAGCAGGCAAATTTATTGGGATGCTGTTTAGAGCTGGAATATATCACTGTGTATTCATCAGCACTGGGCACAATGACACACGAGGAACATTATTCACATAGACATGGTTAGGATAAAAAATTGGCAACCCATGTCTGGGAATGCAAAGCAACCCTTGCAAGTTCATCTGTCAGACTTGCTGATACTTGAGATGAGGGGATGTGGGGAGGAACTCAAAAGAACCTGAAATAGCATAGCTTTGTGTGGGAAGATAATACCATCACACAGCTCTGAACAGTGGAGACAGATATTTAAAATTCCTTTTCATTAAGGAATATTTTTAGATGCCTAGCTATTGCTCTTCTCCTCTCTGTTTTCTGGGTATCATTTTAATGAATATGTATATTCCTGAATATTTTATTTATATATGCTCACTCCTTCTTCTTCATCATAATTCTACCTTGTTACTAAGTGATGAGGCTGTGCTGTTGCTATGTTTCCTTCCTCAATAATCCTGCTCATTTGGTGCTGCCATTCTTCTCGCTGTACAAACAGGCTTCAGACAACCATCGGGAGAAACAGCCGGCTTGGTTTCAAGGTTCCAGATTTCACTTGTGATGGTAATTGCATGAGCTCTACTGAGTTCACAGCAGAGCTTTACCCATCTAAGACTTTCTTACTATTGCTGTGCCACAAGATGCAGCCCTCTAAATCTTCAGTCTGCCAAAGACAACCTAATCAAGCCAAGAATATGAGTGATCTGCCAGCTTTGGTGGGACAATTCACCCAACTTCACTCACAAGTATAACAAGCAGGCACACAGCTGTACCATGAGACCATGTTTGAACCCAGAGTCCACCTGAGAGTTACACAATCAAAAAATTTTATACAAGCAAAGAGATTCCTATTTTTAAAGTATCAATTATAGATATCTATTGTGCTGGAAAAACACATTAGTGGCTATTCAAATCGGTGTTTGCTCTAGGCATGGTTGCCCAGGGAACCTATCTGGACCATGTGAGCGGCATGTCCAGTCATTCAGTGCTCCAGGGATATTAGGCTTAAGGACTGCAGTTAAGGCAAAGTTCAGCTGCAACCCCAGACATGGGCAATAGCTCATCAGTGTCCTGTGAGCTGGTTTCATCATGCTCACCATCTCCTCTGTCCTATGACCCTTCCAGGGTGCTGCCAGAACAAGGGAAGCACCTTGTCCTGTGTGAGTATCAGGGCTGGTTCTATAGAGGGACGCTCCCTACATGCATCATGGCAGTGGGAGGAGAGGGGAGCTGCTCCTCACAATACAGCCTGTGGGGCTGTAGGTCTCCTGAAAAGTAAGGAAACCTTGAGAGAAATATGCAATTTAAGGCCAGAAGAAACCATCCCTATAACCTATTTTGATCTTACAAATACCCTGGCGATGGCGTTTCACACAGTAATTCTTGTTCAAGATTTGTTTCGATGTTTTCCAGTGATGTTGACCTTGATACAATACTGCAGTCTGCACACAACAAGCAAAATATAGCTCCATATTTATAAAAGCTTACCCTGTAGTATCAGTCCTTTCATTTTCACACTCACACTTCTTCCTCACATATATCCGTTTCCAATTAACAACCAATGGTTCCATTTAAAACATGAGAAACACACTGTGTTATGCAACCCAACCACCCTAGAAAACAGGACCGTTCGTTTGCTTTCCCACTGCAGCTTGAAAAGCAAGTTGGTTCTTTTTTTTTACGATCAGTTTAGGAGCACAGCTCCGTCAGCCAGGCTCCTGATACAATACAGTTTTTCCATCTGATTAGCAGACCCCTTAAAATGGGTGTTCCTAATCCTGTTGTCAACAAAGACCTGACAATGTTATCTTGGCAGATACCTCTGTAGCAACAACACCCACTGCAGCTGCGGCAGGAGTGCTGGACAAAGGCTCTTCTCCCTCATCCCGCAGCATAATCTCAGGTTTTCACAAACAGTACGCTGTTCTCCATCCCAGCTCAGTAGTCGTTTCACTAAACCACCAGAGCTCGTTTTGCTAAGCTCTCCTCCGTTCCTGTTATTTTTCCATCCTTGATAAAGGCTGTTTCACTGCTGCTTACCCTTCTCTCCTGTCCTGCTCCCCAGTTCCCTACCTAAGAGCCAATATGTAGACGCTTTCAGGCTCTAATTGGTCTAGTTTAATGTGGATAGCAATTAATTTTAGTAGGAAAAACAGGGAGCCAAAACTCACTGGTGCACACATAGAGATTTCCAGTGTGGAAACAACAAACTCCCCTTGTTCCCTTTGAAGTCCAATTCCTGGCATGTTTAATTTAAAATGAATATATTTCCCACTGAGTGGGTAGTCCGCTTGAAATTTGGGCTGAAGTGATGTCAAGCTGCTCAGCGGTAAGAAGTGGTACATTTGCCTCAGCTTCCTTTCAAAAGGTACTTATTTTTGGTCTGAGACGTTTGAAGTTAATTTGGCTGCTAGACCAGTGAGATCTCACTCAAGTAAAGCTTTTCTTTCTTGAAAAACATGTGGAATGTAGATATTTATGAATGAAGAAGCAATTGAGGATAGTCAGCACAGCACTTTAAGACGTGCAGCCTTTCACTCATCTTTCAGGCTGAAGGATGCCTCAGGTTTTGCTACTTTCCTCTCAAAAACACCTTTTATTTCTTCGCTAAGACACAACGCACTGTTCAGCTGGCATTGTTTTTGAGAAGAGCACCAATTATTCTCCAGAACAAATAAACAATTTTACAGCATTTTTTAGCAAAGAAGAAAAAGCCTAGTGAGCTATTTCTCAGCATCAGTCCCAACAGCATATATACACGACATGTTTATCTCACACTCACTGGGCTTTCCCACCAGGCTCATTATCAAGGTGTATCTATCAAAAATAATAAGAGCAAACACATAGAGTGGTGATTTCAGATGTAACACTCGGCCCTATAGAGATGCCTTAAATAAACTGCCAGAAAAATTACAATTAAGTTTGACAGAAGCATTTGCATATAGCAATTAAATAAAAAATACTTTGCCAAACCTTAATATTTTTAACAATGACAAAACGACGGTTAAAAGTGATCTGATGACATGAATATTTAATTTGGCTTAATAAAATGTGCAGTCAAGACCAATAACTAATTCCACGGACTGGTTTATTTTCTTTGTGTTTTAAAAACGTTTTACTTACTCGCCAGGGAGAAAAAAGGGGAAAAAAATGGTTTTACAACTCACTGCTGAAAAGAAACTGGAGTTGGCTGCCTCTTCTCAGGAAAGCCACACTGCTGCTTTATTACACAAAACATATGTTTAAGGAGTTTTAATGTTTTCTTTTCCTGAGGAGTAGTAAAATCACCTGGATAAATACAATTACTTTCCAAGAGGCATCACTTTGAACTATATACGCAGGGAAGCAGAAAGCATTTTTTTTCCAGTCGTAACCAGCAGCCCTGCCCAATCCTGCTCCACAGCCTAATTTGGAAATTTTTCACGGGGCACCAGCCTGTGTTTTCTTTTTTCCTGGAGCATCCTATGGGACTATGGAAATAATTGTGTGTTTGTGCCAGCGTCTCAAATGATGCCAGCTGTTGCAGAATGGATATTAGCAAGGAAAACAAGTTGTGAGAGTAGAGGGGCCCCACATTGTTATGGCCCCAAAGACTCTGCTAGGTGACACTGGTCAACACCAGCAGGTCAAAGGACAGCCAGAGCTAACCTGGTGCTGGAGTTGCATCTCCAGTTTCACTTCTGTCTGTAGTTCATGAGCAATTTGGAGACACTTCTCACCTATGTCTTGTGACACTTTTCATGCCATAGTCAGATGTGTTCACTTGGGAACAGGAACTCCCTGATCCAACTCCAACTCTGCCCAAATTGTACTGAGGTTTCTTCTAATTGAGCTGATGTGAAAATGCTGTGCACCGTCCTGCTACGTGGTGAGCAAGCGTGCGCTGCCCAGGCTCAAAGGGTGGGCAGCCTGGCAGGACACTTACCAGCAGCAAGGCACAGGGTTGGTGCAAACAGCCTGTACTGGATAGTCTTTACCTGACAGAGCCAATGACTTTCTAGCCTTTGTGGCGCAAAGCACTGTCAGCATGTACAGAGATAGCAAGACGTAGTGAGAAGAGCTGGCTGCCTTAAAGGAGCACAGAGTATGAAAGATAGCAATGAAACATCCACTCTGTGCGTTGCAAAAGTTGCAGCCATACTTTTAACAGCAACATGTGCTCTTCAGTCCTAGTGGTCTCATCAACATGACCATACAATTATAGACCAAAGACTCCAGCTTTTTTCCAAGTTCTGATTCAGGCCAATCACAGTTGCCCTTCCCCTTCCACTCTATTGGGCTGCCTCAAATTCATGAGGACAGTCCTGGCGTTTTCTTCTTTGAACAGCTGAGAAGATCTGCCATGGCAAGCAAATTCGTATTTGAGCCAAATATGGATGTGAACATGAGAAGATGCAGGATCTTCTTTGTGATCTTGGACATGCAGTTACGGGTCATGATGGGGAAGACATGCACAGTGTTCTGGTGTCATCTCACTTAAAGCCTTCAGGGAATGCTTGTACCAGAAATAATGTCTGCCCAGTGTGGACTGCTGGGTTATGCTTAGGGATTGAGTTCCAGTTTGGAAAGGTTAGTTCTTTCCTAAAAAACACCAGAGACTAGAAGTCAGGTCCTTGGCAGTAATCTCCCTGTGTTTGGACAGCTGTTACTCCCAGGGGAGGAAACGCATGTCCTTCCTTCTGTCATTTGTTCTTGGGGTTGAGAAATTACTGTGAACTTCTGCATTGAAAACTGACTGCAAAAGCAGTACCTTCTCACATAGCACCCTACTCTTGAATTGTCGTATCTTCTGACTTCAGGTGAGTTAGGGTCTTACTACCTTCTGTTTCTTAGTTGCATAAAACCACTGAAAGGGAAAAGGAAGAAGAGGAGACACCAGCTTTCACAACAATTTCTTTACCAGGGACAGTGCAGAACAATGTGAAGCCACAGCTTCACACACAGATCTCAAGCAATTATGAAACCCAATAAATAAGGGCTCTTACAAAACAATTTTTTCAAGGTTATTTTCAGAGCAGAGATGCACTCTCATTTTTTATAAAATTAAAAGACTGCATTTTTGCAGCAGCACAGCTATTTTTTGTCATCCAAAGCAGAATCTGGAGCCACCAAGCTAAAATAATCAGACACACAACTACTAGCTGATCTGAAATTTGAAACCTTGATTCTGCATCTGTGCTACTGAGGGGATTTTAATCTTGTTTCTTACGTCAAGGAATCATACAACCATAGAATCATTAGGGATTGGAAGGGACCTCAACTATCCACAGAAAAGCATTTCTAGTAGCGTGGCTCCTCCAACATCTTTCAGCAGTCTTGGATCAGAGATAACATAGGAGGGACAGAGCTATTTAATGAATAACAGACACCACAGCAGTAAAATTTTACCTATGGGGTTTCACACAAGAGGAGAAGGAGAAATTATGTCTTGGGGAAGGGAAGTCCAATGATTACTTTGTCATCACGCAGCCATGTCAAGTCACTATTTCTGTCTGTGTAGATGCTCCAGGCTCTGTGTGTGTACCCTGGATGCAGAAACAGCACTGTCCTGTTTGCTGCTTTCCAGTGCAGGGTGTTTGTACGGTACAGACAGTCCTTTGGGCATAACAGAGGAAAGTGCAAGCGAACAACAACAGGTGATAATTCTGTGCTGTGCAAAGAAACTTTGAGAACAAGGCCCAGTGAGCATGTAAATCCCCACCTGGTCAATTATGAAGCTAAATCTTTAGCTACCACTGCTACCCAGAGTAGAGGAATATCTGGATCTCTGGCAGTTTTTCTCCAGCACCAGCTTCGAGTCTGCCTGTAGCTCTAATTGCTGAAAATCTTGTCACGGTGATGAAACCCACACTTTCACTTCACCCCCAGGGACAGCCATGGATACTGATTTGAAGCCAGAGCCGTTTTTCTCCTGGTGACATATGCTACTGCAGTAAACCCACCTGCTTAATCAGCTCTCTGATTTACATGGACTCAGATCAGGTCCTTTTCAACTATTCATGCACTGACACCTGAAGTGCAGAAGCTTGTAACTTAATGACCTATAAACCATCAGAAAAACCATTACAGCTTTTTTTGGCACACCCTTCACTTGAGGGAAAGTATTTCCAAAACCCCAGACTAGAAACCAGCACCAGTGCTGAACCAGTACAGCCCAACTGACTCCTGCTCCCATCCTTGTGTTGAGTTCTGTGGCAGCTATGCCTCAGGGAGCTGATGTCAGTCCACTGCAGGTAAACCTCCCCTTGACATCCCTGCATCCTTAGAGAGGTGAGGAGGGAGAAAGAGAAAGATTTTCACTTTTGCTTTGTTATCCTTTTGTTGAGGTGAACTCTGCACCTGGAGTCTCCCGCAGTCCCTGTAGGTTGGTTCTTGGCTCAGGACCTTCAGGGAGAAGGTCCTTTGGAAGGGAGAGGGATCATCTTGCCATTTCTGACTGGAAAGCAATCTACAACTTGCAGCTGCAGGTTTTTTTGCTCTGGAGCTAGGTGGAACAGATTGTGCCTCCACAGTACAAACTGGCCTTGCACCAGCAGAGTGACATGTCCTTCTGCCCACATCCCAAGCCAAAGCAAGCAAGAAGTGACCCATTACCTCCCAATGATATTTCCCAAATGTGACCAGTAACCAGCTGAACTTCTGCAGAGCAAATTCCTAGTTTAGATGTCGTAGGGGGAACTGCAAAGACACGACAGAAAGAACTGTTTCCATGTTCTGCTCAATAATCTCTGGTTTACTCAAGGGCATTCAAAAGAAAACTGGACAGAATTTTCATTGGGAAGACTGAATTTTTACCAAGACTAAAATTCTTTGTGATATTTGTAGATCATTTTGTTGGGGGTCTTTTGGGGATAATGAAGGTTATACCCCCGTGACAGCAGTTATTCTGCTCGCCATTCATCTGTTTGCAGAGATAGGAGGGAGACGTAAAGTACAGAACTGAAAGAAAAGGGTGAAAGGTGGTGCTGAGACAACACAGGAGGAATTGTGTGGTGAATGTTGTGAGGGGCTAGTTTGTCAATTTGTGCAATTCAACATCAGTGAAACGAAGTGAGCTGCATCCTCTGTGGAGCTGACCCCTTCACTGCGGAGATTTCCCAACTCTCAGCTGCCAGAAGGATGAAACAGTGGGCTGGCTGTATACCCGTCTGGGCAACGATTTCCCAGTATTTCCAAACAACGCTCCTTTCTTGTTCGTCAGGGTTACATATCCTACATATAGGGTTTCTATAACAGGTTTCTAACATCCTTTCACGTATCCTTAAAATGGCCTGTACTGTTACAAAGAGCTCTAATTTTTGCACGGTTTAAACTAGTCATAGCTGCAGAGCTGTTATATCCTGCGCAACTTGCCTCAAGGCACAACATAAATGTAAGTGAAGCTAAGAATAGGGCCTCGTGTCTCAGCTGAGGGGAAAAGCGTGCGCCTGCCTACACAAAGAGAAGTAGGCTACGTTTGGAATAGCAAGAGATTCTTTTTTCCTTTTTTTTTTATTTTCTCAAGAAATAAAAAATAAAGTGGCAAAAGTACCAACTAAGCAGCGCTGATCTGTTCTCCTTGCATCTCTCCTGAGCAGGTACACTATACATACAAGACAAACAGACAGAAAATTCCCAAAGGAGAATCTTGTGTTGTTTAAGACATAATGAATTCAGTCTTCATAGACCATGAAGTCTGAGTGGTCCAAGCTCTGCAATATCAGTCTAATAATTATCTCATAAAATGTGTTTGTGTAGGTGAAGTCCCTCTGGTTTGGTTACTTTCCTGCTATGAGAGAGAAAAATGCTAAACCCTTGGAAAAAACCAACCACGGGGCAACCAGAGAACATCAAGATTGTATAAGCACTGCTTTCCACTTGTGTCCTTAATTTAAGTTTTGGTGGTAAAACACCTTAGAAATAATACTTCTGTGTGACTCAGACTTCTCTCCCAGTTGAGTGTTAAACTTGTCATTAACTGAAAATATTACACTGAATCAAAACATAGAAATTCCAGAAAAACACCCTTATAAAATGTATTTGTTTTATTTTTGTTGGGTTAATGAAAAATAGAGTATCAATTCAGTGGCAAGTTGACAATGTCATTAACTTAATTAGATATTTTTGGATGTAGAATAATTTACATTTAGACGTTAAAATCTGATGGTGTGGCCCAGTGAATATGGAACTGGATTAAGAATTAATCCATTAATTGTCTGGGCAATTGGGCAAAGCACATAATCCCTCTGCAAGCCTCACATATCTTAGTCTTTAATATAGAGTTTTTACTCTCTCCAACTTTCACAAAGTGCTTTGATATACACAGATAAAAGGCTTATATTAATTATTATAGGTTAATACTGAAATGCCATAAAAGCATTGCTTAATGAAATATTGATTTTAAAAATATCAAGTGGGACTAACTTCTTCCCTTAGATATGGAGGAAATGCATGTGAACTAGGGTCTCAGATCAGTCTCCTTGGAGATGACTTGCCACTCTGAACAAAGGATGAGCCAGAAAACGGAGGTTTTGCAATGTTCAGTGGAAATACCAAGCTCTGGGTCTTCTAACGACCAACTCGGAGTGCCATCAACAGCTCAGTCACATGCCCCTCAGGATGCTGCCACCACTCACAGGAAGATCCCTGGTGAGTTCAGCATCTTTAGGCTGTGGGGTTTTTTAAGTGGAAATGAAAACCAGGAGAGTGGAAGACATTATTTAATCTCTTTCATAAACCTTTCTGACTCCGTTCTGTGTCTTAGTGGAAAGTGATCTGGACCTAGGGAGAGTAGTAGCGGTGAAGGTTAGTGGATAATGAGGCTTCATGGAATTGGAAAGAGGAGGGATGCAGGAAGGAAGATGTAGAGGTTTCTGCTAACTAAATTCAGGAATTAACAGAAAGTTGCTGGAGCTACATTTGCAGGCACATTAACAGGATCCCACAGACACCTAGAGTTTAATGTGATTGGTGGGCAATGGGTTATACTACGTGATCCTTTTACCCCCAAAGTTATGAAACATGACACCTTTCTTTTTATGTTCATATTAATGTCCTCCTTTGAATTCTGCCCTTCTTTGGGTCAAGGAACAAGTGGACGCGGCGCTTAGGGATATGGTCTAGCAGCTAGACAATAGGATAGAGGTTGGACTCGATGACCCTGGAGGTCCTTTGCAGCCAAGATGATTCTGTGATTCTGTGATTACATATTTCTATCACCACTCAAGACTTTTTCCAAATGTATTTCCCCTCACACCACTTTCTTCAGGCCATTTCATGTACCACATGTCATTGAGATAAAACTGACCGCAGTATTCCCTGAAGCTTCAGCAAACATTGCTGGAAAGTTTACCAATTGTTTATAGAGAAACAAAGCTGAGTTACACTGGGAGACTTTTCAGCCACAGAAGTCACCGGGAAGAATAGCAGGCAATGAGTGTGGCCAAATCAGATCTGCAGCCCTGGGTCTGAGTTTGCCAGCCCACTGCAGGTCGCAGAGCCAGAGACACCAAGGTGCTAGGAGAGGAGTGGTGCGGGATCTTGTACTCACCAACAAGATGGTCTGGTTGAAGCAGTGAAGGCTGAGGGCAGCCTTGGTTGCAGTGACCATGAGATAGTGGAGTTCAGGGTCTCGTGTGGCAGGAACAGAATACCTAGCAGAATCACAGCCCTGGACTTCAGGAGGGTCAACTTTGGCCTTTTCAAGCAATTGCTAGGGGA
>JAOXOE010000874.1:39094839-39112181 GCA_028565055.1 Phoeniculus purpureus
CCACGACACGACACTAAACAGGCAAAAGAAATTTAAGGAATTTTTAAAAAAAGAAACAATATGAGCAAGAAAATCGGCAGATGGAAAGAACAGACTTTTGAGAAAGTCTTTATTCTGTAGATAAAATGTATTAAAAAGTTTTTATAGCTTTTAGTTATGGGAGAATAGATTTCAGACAATTTTCAGTGGTAGTACTGACAGAGGTAATAGGTTTTATTCTGAAAACTAGACACTAGTATTTAAATAATCTATTCTTTTGTGCTTAGATATGCTTTTCTGGTCTATGTACAAATTTAAATCTTCATCTATGATCTGACAAACTGAGCAGAAGTAAAGTCATATGTGTCTTTGACCACACATGATTACAGTCTGTGGAGATACAATTTTTAAGCAGATCACAAGGAAGGTTATGGATGTCCAGAAGGCATTCAGATCCCCTAAAATGGATGCTTGACTTTTAGATAGTGAGGTTCTTTCCATATCAGATCCATCTTTACGGAGCAGCAGGAGTCATATGAGGCTGGTAAGATCTGCAGGCTTACAATAGACAATGATTTGCAGAATTAAGAATTGTAGCGTATTTTCAAGTACAGTACCTGTGAATTAATTATTCTTGTCCTGCAAAAACTTAAATAAAATGAAAAAATACTATTTTAAATCAATGTACTTATTTTTAAACATGATGAACAGGCCTATTTGTTATCTTACTAGCAAGAAGACACTGAAGTAACTGATAAATGGAATAGGATTCTGGAATGCAGTGAAAAATGAAACGTTCAGTAGCATGCTACCCAAGGGTGATACAAAAATAAAACCTGAGAAGAACCCTTGGGACAACAGTCAGGAACTGCCTAGTTTAGAAAACCATCTCTATAGTTTTCAGTGTTATTGTATAAGTAGATGAGAATTTGTTGTTTGAAGCTCATAAAAACCATGACCTTGACTATTTTCAAGGCTGGTAATTGCTGCTGTATGATACAGATACTGAAACACTGTGTTACACTGTGTGGGTTGTTTTTGTGTTGGGCTTGTTTTTAAGGACCTCTTCCATTTCTTTTTAAGAAACCCTGCCATTAGTAATCAGTTGTTATATTAATACACAATTTGGTAGAACAAGAACTTGTTACTCTTTAAAGTACACAATATATTTTAAGAACTGTGAAGAAACCTTTTGAACCAATAATATCGATGTAATACATTGAAATACCTTTGACATGGCAGAACAGAAAAAAAACACATCTGCGGCAGGAGTGCGAGTGGGAAGATTTAGTAAGAGCTTAGATCCTGGTCACAAGAAAGAAGGGTGGGTGCAGAACAAAGGAAATACTGAAATAGTTAAGGAGTGGCCTCATTAACTGAAAGTAATCAAGGTTATGAGGTAAACAGATGCAGATGGATTGACAGTTGTTGACTATATGCAGCAGCAGACAAATTGCTGCAGTTGCATTTATACTTGCTTCCCAACGTATCAGACTTACTAAACCATATCAATATCTTGTATATTTCATTGGCTACCTTGCCATAAAATCGCTAACTTCAGGATTTAATGGAAATCCAATTGTGTGAGTTAAAATAATGTGATAGATAATTTGAGAGGGGAGGCCCTCCCTTTTTTTGTCACCCTAACCACTGTGTAGCTGTGACGGAGAGGCAAACATTGACATCTCATTAGGATTTCTTCATAAATTCAATGTTTTAACCTGTCCCAATATGAAAGTTACACCAGATTGACTGGGATT
Source organism: Phoeniculus purpureus (assembly GCA_028565055.1). Lineage (NCBI taxonomy): Eukaryota > Metazoa > Chordata > Aves > Bucerotiformes > Phoeniculidae > Phoeniculus > Phoeniculus purpureus. Next base: position 39,096,579 of record JAOXOE010000874.1, read on the forward strand.
GTGATGCTGTTTTGAGTGTAACAACACCATTGCTTTAACTTAATTTCTGCATCGTCCTAGTGTATGTAGAGTTGCAGCTTACAGTTCTCAGCTCTGAGGTGGTAGCCAGGTGGGGGTCAGGCTCTTCTCCCAGGCAACTAGTGACAGGATGAGAGGGCATGGCCTGAATCTGAGCCAGGGGAGGTTTAGGTTGGATGTTAGGAAGCACTTCCTCACAGGAAGGGTGATCAAACATTGGAATGGATTGCCCAGGGAGGTCATGGAGTCACCCATCCCTGGCTGGAGGTGTAAAGAAAGACTGGATGTGGCACTTAGTGCTATGGTCTAGCTGATTGTTCTGATGTTAGGTCATAGCGTGGACTTGATGATCTTAGAGGTCTATTCCAGCCTCAATAATTCTGTGCAAAGCAAGAGGTGTATGAAGCTTTTCAACTGTACATGGTAAATATGGCATACGCTTTGAGAATTACCCCTTGTCATTTGTAAATGATCTTTCACAGAAAAAGCTTTATTCAGCTACACAAGCAGTTTCACAGATTGGCCATAATCCTACTTTTTTCCTTTGGTGAGCTCATGTGCTAAATATGGGGAATGAACTTACATTTTGGAAATAAAGAATTCCACCAATGGAATTTGTGGTACTAAAAAACTCAAACAAGAAAAGTTTTTATCTGTCTTCAACTGGATTCACATGTAGCACTTGCATGTTTATCACATGATAAAATATTGGTAGTGAGCTTTAGAGTAGATTGAGAAACTTGACTGGAGAATTAACTAGTGTTGTCTTTTGTTATTTGCTTTAAAAAAAAAAAAATCCAAAAGAAATTACCATTTCTGCAATTCAGAAGAGAAAAAAATGTGTCTCACAGATACAAAAAAGCTGTTGCAAAGAATACAAGAAATAATTCAAGCTGAGATGACAAAAAGGAACGTATTCAAGCTACAGCAAGTATATTTCACACTCAGTGAAAAGAAAAATATTTTAAACACAAAAAATGGGAGAATGGACAAAGAAAATTCTTCCAAAAAAATTCTGAAATTTGACTACTAAATTTCACTATTATTAATCACTATTTCTAACTCTGCCAATGGTATAAAGTGAGTGGCCTCGTGACCACTCAAAATTTCACCTAGTATAGGATTGGGCTAGCACAGTATTACCTGGTTTTGCTACTCTGGAATATACACCAGGAGAAAAGTCAGCCCTAACTTTTTCACAAACATGTATGCCATGCTCTGAGGTTTCTTACTCCTGTGAATGGGAATACCACTCAAGTACCACAGTTACTCCACTGTCATATCTGCAGCCTACATAAGTTTTTGTTTTACAAGCGTTTTAGGAATTATTGCTACAAGTGCTTTTCTAAGTTTGACTGCATAGCAGAAACCACGGAAATCCCAGTACACTGTATGTAGAATACTGTGTTGTCACCACCTGTTACACTGTCCATCATTCACTCCCAAAACATTAAACAATATAAAGGGATAAGGAAAGCAACAGTTTGACTTTCAAAACCCAAATATCATTAATCGGAGAGTTACAGCTTCAAAGTGGTGCCTCTGCCTACATGTACTTACCTGTCATAATTATGAGACTTAAAATTAATGAACTGGACTTTACCTGTACTTTTTGCATGCCAGTTGCTTTAAAAATAGTTCATTTAAAAGGTTTTTGCCATGGCCACTGCATAAATAATTGTATATACATAAGTTTATATGCATATATATTATCTATGTGTGTGTACAAATGCAGGTTAAACAAAAGCCCTAAGGAGGTTTAAAAAAACCCACAGTATACTTCATATTTTCTAGGATAAACTATATTTTAAATTAATCACTTCAGAAACTGTAGTTGTCAGTGACTTTTTAAAACAACTATACATATACAGCACAGTGTTAGATTAATATTTTCCCCTTCCACTGCAAGTGAAGTTTAGAGAATTAGCTTTCATACTGAGAGATAATTAAGCTTAATCTTGTTCCTTAAAAGTTGGTAATTAGGCCTTTTGATTATGAGCTTTCTTTTAGATGTTAAGTGCAAGTAACCAAGCAACTATATGCAGAAATTAACCTTTTTATTATAGTATATACTGTAGTAGTAAACTTAGTCTGAAGTGCATGAATAAAAAGTTAGTGAAATTACAGGAGGAGCAATCTAATATAGCAATAATAGGCGCATTCACTGTGCATCTGAGAGGACGAGGGGGGAAAAAAGAATTTTCACTCATTTTGGCCTAAAATGTGTTCAGGTTTCCATGATTCTGACATCAGAACCCAGATAACACTGGTTAGAACCATAGGGCTTTACAATAAAAGCTAAAATATTGACCATATGATGGCAAAAAGTCTTTATTTGTGGTTAACTTATTCTTTTCTAGCTACTCTCTGATGAAGTTGGTGGTGCTGTGGAAGATGATCGTCTTCTTGATAAAGATCGTGATCGTTCAGCACTGTAGGCAACATGCTTATCATAATTTTGCATCTGAGCCTCAAGGAAATCCCTCTGTTGCTGGCTGATGGTTTGGCTTATCAGTCCAGGGAGAGCTTGGATGCTACCAATCAAAGCTTCCAGCTTAGTTTCCAGAGTAACAATTCTCTTCTCAAAATCTTCACTTCTTTCATTCAAGTCAGAAATCATGTCATACATTATGTTTTGAGTCTGAAAGCAGAAGAATGTAAACAAAGCTTTAGAGAAACCTCACAAATCCTGCAACAAGCATCACAATTCTACAAGGATTTTTAAATGCTTTTGCACTTCACAGTGAGAAAGGGTTTTTAAAATTACAGCAGTATCTTGTCTTGTGAAGTAATTTTACTTGTAGATTCAGAACAAACTTTGTACTACATCTTTTGAACAAAAATGCTATGTCTTTTAAGTACCACTTTAGACATCAAGGTCTAAATGAATTAAACAGAAGACTAGTATTTTTTTCAAAGTTTGTGTGCTTAGAAACGTATCACGCTGAGCTTTGTGAACAGTCAGTTGTGTAAGCTACCAGGAGACCAAAGGCTTTAAAGCTGTGGAATAGTATGGATCCTTTGGTATTTCCTCTAGTTTTAAATACCCCCACTCATCTCTCCTTAAACTGGCCATGCTTTCTTGAAATGGCCATAGTAAGTCTAATCAGTTGGATTGGTTTTGAAATACAGTGCAGTGAGTGAAAACTCAGTCTTATAATTCTCTACTTCTGCATTCTCCAATCTACCTGTCCTCTACAAAAAAACTGGTTTTTTGTAGATAAATATAATATAAAAAAATATAAAAAATATAAAAATATATATAAAAATATAGGAAATATATAAAATATATAAAATATATAAATATATATAAAATATATAAATATATATAAAATATAGTGAGTGCATTTTAAAATGTCATAGTGGTATGTAAAAATGTAGTCTGAAAGTGTATTAAACCATAGAGACTTGGAACTGGTTTTAAAATAATGACCAAATTCCTCCCAGATAGAGTGAGACTTCGAACTAAACTGCATCAAAACTGATGTAATTCATTAGACAAACTGGTTGAAGTTTATAAACCACCCAAAGGTTCTGAAAATTATTTGAATGACTCACTGCTTGATGTGTAAAGCACTTCAGTCTCGGATGAGTGTGGACAACCCACTTCTCTGCCCCCTGTTTTAAGATGCTAGTGTACTTTCTGAAAGCAAAGTAGTCTACATTAAACACTATCTGAAAGGTCGTTATCAGTTGCCAGAAGCACTGGACTGAAATTTTTTTCAGCAACTGAAACTGTGAGAGGGTTCTATAATGTAAATGGGAATGAACACCGTAGAGTTTAATCTTTGCTTTGATGGACTTGAAATGGAGTAGGGGTTTGAGTCACATGAAGAGTTGTACAAGAAACCATTAAGAAAAATCCACTAATGCCTCTAATGTAGCCTGAAATCAAGACCAGAATAACTGTTAATTACTGTTGTGTAATGTGAAGCCTTTAATACTATCAGTTCAGTCCTCTAACTCATTATAATGTAAAATCACAGCAAAAATACACGTTTGCAACTGAATAGCCTCTTTTGCTTCAATGCACATGGCTTAAAAAAGGTAGATACTACTAATTACAAAACACAAATGCAGACTTAAATTTACCTGTTCAGTGTCACTGATGCTTAAGACAACAGGATTAGAGAACCAGAAACTTTAATTTCTGCAAGAAAGAGTAAGAGCCTACGTGCTACGGAGCCTCACGGCACAGTCACTATCACAAGATGGGAAATCTCTTTACTATGTAGCATTGTGTTACTTCAGCCCACTCACTCACAGGTCAGCATCTACTTTGACTACTTTAGGAGCTCTAAGGATCATCTTCTCAAATGTGAAATCTCTTTCAAATTTATAAAAATATCCATTAAAATGGTACATTTGAACTGCAAATTCAAATTGCTCAGTTCCATAAACAAGACGTTTTATTCAGCAGGTGTACCACAGAACAGATTTTCATTCTACAAATAACAACCTTCTTAACAATATCTGCATATATAATGCATATATTATTAACTTACAAACTCTTCATTTTGAAGGGATGTTAAAACAACAGTAATTAACTACTCTTCGACTAACCTTTGCCAGGTCCACCAAAGTGTTGGCTTGATCATTGAGTTTCCTTTGTTCCATTTTTACACTTCTTAATCTAAAAAGTGGAATTTTCAGTCAGATTTATTTGTGTGTGTGGTCTTATTTGGATTTCTACATGCATGCACAAAAATTAAAAGAGCAGTAAATGCAAGGACAGTGCCCTGAGTACTTTTTGTAAGGTCAGATTTGGTCATGTGCTTGCTACAATGAAAAGCATGCTTCTTAAACACAAGACATGAAAGAGCAAGGAAATGTGATGTCCTTGAAAATACCATTTTCCATGGTCAAAGTTGAATTCAGAAAGAGAGAGAACAATTTTTTCAGATTATATGAAAGAAAGCCAACACATTCCTCAAAGCCTCAGTATCATGACAAGTAGACATAGGAAGAAACTTAGAAGAACTGCTTTTGCCACTGATGTTGCAGTACTCAGGCATCTTCCCATGTCTGCATGACTAGATACAGGTCTTAGCCCTGTTCTGTCGGAAATGGATTGAGTTAGCAGGTGCTTGAACCTTATGAAAATACAGTGATAAGTGAGTTCCTTGTGACTTTAAACAAAACCTCTATCTGACCAGCAGCTAAATAATCAACACACTTGCCAATACATTTGATTTTTCTTACATAACAAGAACATAAATATGATCACATTTTAAACTTAAACCACACATCCCTTTTCAACGTGCTATTTAAACTACAACATTGAAATATTAAGACAGCAGAAAGGATGTCTTTTTCTCTTGAATGCCCATCTGTCTGCCTTGCTATTGCTTATTCACATTCTTCGACACATATGCATATGACCTTTCTTACATGTTCCCTGAAATAAAGTCAATGTCTTTGAGATTAACTCCTGGAGGAGTAGTCTGTATGTTTGATTTTCACAAACAAGCAATTTCTACCTTAGGTATGAGTAATTTGTTCAACATTTCCCAACAGAGAAATAATTGGATTTTCAATGACTTTCTGGTGGCTGTCCTAAGGAGGAAATAGCATTTTTCAAAAGCAAGACATCAATTCATAATCAATGTATGCTGAGATACTATGCGGTCTACTAGCACGGCAAGGGTCAGCCAAGTCAACCATTTTGTTAGCTGCCAAATGAAAGTAAGTTTGGCAGCATTTCTGACAGGTTGGTTACTAATGGCTAACTGCCATGAGCAAATAGGTTGTGAAGGGTGAGGTGCATTTTAAAACACATGGAAATAACTGTGTTACAGTAGAAATCAACTTCTCATAAAACTGATGTTCCAGTGGCTCCTGGAATATCATATGCTCTTCTTCCTGTGGAGACTTCCCTCAGAGCACAGCATAAAGACAGCCTATAGAAATGGTACTTTCAGAGACTATGAGCTTGAGCTATTCTAAAGAATAAGTATGGAGGAACCTCTAAAGTATGAAGGTACATCCTTACAATCTCAGAACAGAATAATTACTCAAAGGTGCACATGTAATGATTTGACTTGAAAATGATACCCCCATTGTTCTGGTGAGCATCTCTTAAATAATTTATAGAGTATTTGTTTTTTCCTTAAGATTCATAGGCTCATCTGTTTGCCAGTTAGTAATTTAATTTTAAAATACTAAAAAATCCATTATTAATGTAATACAAGTACCAGATGATATCAACATGGTAATCCCTCAAGGTAACCAAGCCTATATCTATCACAGCCTATATCTATCACAGACTGTAGAAATGCATCTCTAGGTTATGGCAAGTTTTTAGCTGCAGCAGCCAAATTTAAAGAAAACTGTCAGAATTTCTCTCCTATATTCACTAAGAAAAAATATGAAACAACTTGATTTTATGAACTTCACTTATCACAGCAAAAGATCATGATTCTAGATCGCATTTCTATGGCAGCAATCAGACCACTAAAGATCACAAATAAAGACTCTGTTGTTTGCATGCACAGTGGTAAATTCTGCAAATTTAGAAATGAACGGCTTATACAACTTACTTCCGAGCTCTATTTTCATTTTGTTGAAATAAAAAGACAAAACAAAAGAAAAGGTACTGTAAAATATACTAAAACAACCAAATGAGTACAGTGGACTTGATTCAGTGTGTGGGAAGTCCTAGTGTGTTGCTACTTCTTTCAATTGGTAAGCAAAGTGGAGTCTGACTTCCATTCACGATGAAGGAACACGCTTCAAACCTTCCCACTATCCGTAGATTGTTTTATTCACACAATACATAAAATGCCTTTTAACAGTATCATTTAGAATGATTTTCCACCAAAAAAGACCCAGACCAGCTAAAAACAGTTTTAGAGCTAATGGGACCATTGGTTTGAGACTGTTACCATTATCACCTATGGTTTTTTGTACAATAATGGCCCTGAAAGTTCATCCCTTTTATTTCTGTCTCTAGCTACATGGTTGGAAACATGAAGAAAGGGAACCAAAATAAACCTAAGAATCCCAAAGGATGGAAAAGAGCCATACATCACCATGAGTCTCTTGAGAAAAGTTCAAAGATGCAAGGGGAGAAAAAAATAATTTGCACCTATCTACTCAGCTGCAGCATGAAGAAATCAAACCTCTAGAGAAGTATTTGAATACTCTTCACATTCTTCAGCATATGGAGAGAATTATCCTCTGTTATTTTTTTTTTTATTTCCTTAAATGCAAACTTTTGGGAATGGGATGCAAAGGACTAAAGGACAGAAGGAAACACATTATTAATGTAGCTGTTCAAAGTGTGGCTGGCACAGCTAGGAAAAAATTACTGTTGCCACCTTCTTTTCCTCACCTGATTAACGAATTTTTAGGGCAGGTGCAGAACAACACTTTACATCCTGTGAAGCTCTTCTGGGCTCGAATGACATATAAAGCTGCAGATCAAGCCTGCTGTGCTTTTTAGACTCTTCTCTGAATATGTGTGTGTGCACACAGACACATAGACACACAGAATAAATACAGAAGTTAAAATGTTAAGGAATAACTTTTGCAGTCAAGGATTCAATTTCAGCAAAGGATCCTCTATGCCAGAGCCCCTGCCACTCTTCTCCACCTCCCAATCCTTTAAGCTAAGCAGATTGATCAAACTGAGAAAATACACTTTTTATATATCCACATAAAAATGTATTGACTTTTGTCAACTTTTTATGTCTTCAAGTATTTCTGCAACAGCACAGTAACATTCAGACCTGCATTTAGGTTTGCTAAAGATGATCAAGGTTTTCTGAATATCTTAATCTTAGGTACCCATTTCTGTGAAAATGGTACATTTCTACGAAATGTGTGTACATTTCTATGAAACAGAAACACTGACTGTCAGCCTAAATTTACTAATAGGAAATAGGATAACTTGGCCTTTTCTTACTGTCTTTCTTGTAAGGTGACCATAGGTATTTTTAACGTTAGATGTTTCCCTCGCATCTCTCAAGTTGGCTCAGACTTAGAATCACACTCAAAAGTTACCAAAACATCTGTTAGAAACTAAACTTATTCAATTTATCTACATCTCCACAGTATCTCATGGAAACTTATTTTACAGGCTGTACAAAGGTTGATTCATACTGGATGAGGACATTGAATAGAGTGGACAAATAGTGGCATGGGTCGTCTCAAGACGAATCTGTAGTTCCTGGGGACAAAGATCTCTTTTATTTTACAATATATAGTCCAAGGAAAGGTAACTCAATCACTGTTCAATTCTACTGGTTTTGATATGCTTCATGACAGATATGGATAATGAATTTTAGTTGAATATACTCTGGCAATACCATAATTCAGCTACTACCAGATTACTGTTTTCAGTCTAGTTTATAACCCCGTCCTGTATCAGTACAGGGGAAGAACACATCATGCTGGGGTGCTCAGTCACACAACTGCTGGCATCTACTTCAATTTCCTAGACTGGACATCAGGAGTCATAGCTGACATACCAGCATTTGACTTTATGCACTGAGAATTTCTGGTAGAAAGAGGTAACCAATTGGTGTGTAGTTGTACAGTTACACTTAACCCACATTTTTTTCATTACATGCTCATAGGCTTTCTTCTGTCACATCATTTTGATTTTAAATCATTATAACATGTACTACAAATGAAACTTTGTACACTTCTTTCTGTTTACTGGTGCCTGCATCTTACTATCTGTAAGCAAATATGTAAGAACAAAGCATAAGGCTCACTGGCAAAAGACAAATAAAAGTCTTAGATAATCAAGAGATACGGGAAACTTCTAAAAAAAAAGATACGTAAGCAGGTTTGATTCACCCCAAAATTGGATATACACAGCTAGCACTCTTTTATGTGTTTTATGAACAAGCCATAAAGTAAAAGCTTATCTTCGTCTTAAAGCAAGTTCAACCTCAAGAGAAATGCTCTATGAAAAATCAAAGAGAGGATTGCGGGGAAGAGAAGGAAGGGGCAGGATGAGGCATGGGGACTAGAACTGACTATGACAGGGAAACTAAGAAAGAAAAGATCACAAGAGGAAACCCAAAGCAAGACAATACTTACTGATGAATAGCTTGCAAGAATTTGCGCTGATGTTTCCTTACTTTCGCATGGTCTATTTTTTTAACCAACTTTGTGTTTTTATAGATCAACCATGTTTCCCTGAGTACATTGGCCGCTGCATTTTTCACCTGTTTAATAAAAAACATACACCAGGCTGTCAAAAGTAGCATTACATCATGCTTTTTCTCTTCTGTTACAAACTCTTTATAAACTATTTGAGACCCTGCCTAACTGTGGGAAAGGGGCACACTAAGAAGCTGCAGCACTTAAAAGAGGAGTAAGAAAGCACTAAGGCAACCAAGGGGATTGCTGGGCAACTTCTGTCTTGCTGGTATTAGCACCAGCTGTCTTTACATTGCAGAATTTATTTCTCTTGACAGATTTTGTGTCATTTAGTATTTATGGCAATATGAATTCGAATGTGGAAATATTAATGCATTATCTATGTTGTAATTAACTATTTATTTATCGTTTATTTAACAGGATCATAAAACATCTTGTTCTGTGGTTAGTACCGCTTAATTCTCTTGGAAATGTAACAGTCTCTTAAAGTTCCAACTTCAGTGGCAACACAATCATATTCCAGAGACCTCCTCACAATTTTTACCCATTTATTTGCTTTTCCACAAGGCATGGCTATTTTTACTCTGTAAGGAAACCTCTCTAGCATTGGCATGACTAATAGTTTCATATATACATTTCAGTTGCTTTGAGTTTCATGAATTTGAAGCCACCGAAGCACCACTTGGACACAGTATTAGACTGATGTTTAGACTTACATGAAGGATAGCTAAATAAAGTTTAAAAGACACAAATGAACACCACACTCAAAATCTGGCCAATCTATACAAAACCTTTTTCTCTCTGACAGGCATTTTCTGAAAGGCATTTTGCTTTCAGCTGTCAGATCACCCTAGAAAAGTTTCTGTGTTAGGAAGTGACAAATTGTTTTCTGTCGTCTAGTATTAGTAAGACCTTAGTTGTCTATACTAAGGGTGTAAATCAACAAGCCCCTACGGGTTCCTGTGTGACTTGGTTTAGGTGATCCTGCTGTTGCAGGCGGATTGGACTGGGTGATCTTTCAAGGTCCCTTCCAATCCGTAATGATTCTATAATTCTATGATTCTATGATTCTACATAAAAATAAACTTTCTATATAAAAACTTCCTTCCCACTTGTCCTTAGTCTTACCCACTGTGACTGCTTAGGGAAGACACAGGCTGTTAGTGCTGACCTGTGCAGAAATGAGGCAACCAGCACAACCAGATTAGCATGCTGTGTCCTGGGAACACAGTATGTAGAGACTTTTAATGACTCCAGGTAGTAGACCCGTGGCAGTGCAGCACTGCACTACTACACAGAGCTGTGCTGAAGCTGTCAACTTCACTCCTGCCAGAGGCTTCTAGCTCAGGCATTGACATGCCCTTACACCCACTCTTGCTGCATTTCTATTGTGAGTGCAAGAATCTTCTGCTCTGTATTGGCTCTTCTCAATAATGAGGATCAAACAAGATGAGAGCACTTTTTCACTTGTTCCTTCAACCTTGACCTGTTTTCTTTCAATAAAGAATTTCTATTGTCTTGTTTTGGGAATTCTTTCATTTTCCAATATGCTATTGCAGGTCAAATTATACTTCATAAGGAAAATCTAAACACATTTTTGTGAATTCTAATGATTTCTAGAGGCTTTTTAAAAAATAATATCTTATAAAACTCTTTTCTGCAAACATCCTTCAAAGCACTGGGTTCTGCTAAGTGAACCCTGTGTTGATTACACAAAGCAATTGGAAAGACTGATTTACCCACAAACTCTGAACATGTCTCTTACTTAAGAATGTCCTTCATAGCTTGAAATTCTTGTATATATCAGTCTATTCACCTATTATAGGTACAAAAATGTTATAAACTCTTCTTATACGCTGAATGAAACTGGTTTAGTTTAATATCAATCTTTATTTTCACAATATTTAACTGCCCTACCAATTGTCTTCAAGTGGCAAAGATTCTCTGTAGAAGAATAAAATCCTCTAAATCTGCTTGTAGTTGCCCTCAATTCAGAGAAAAGCTCAAGACATTCGATTCCTTCTCCTTGCAAAAATCAAACTCATGACAAAGTGCAGAAGGAATAGTAGGAGACTATTTCAAACAAATGTAGAAATAAGTTAACATACATTTCCTTTTTAGCAGTGAATATAAAGCGTGACTTACTCTTTTAGTTAGCTGGGTATCCATCATGAAATTATGTACATGTTTTTCAGCTTTGGTAAGTTCTAACTTCCTTGCCACCACAGCTACCACCAGTGCAGTGCACCCAGCACCCTGAAAACAATAAAACAAACCCCCAAAATGTTACTACTGCATTTTGCAGAGATTTTGGTGGAAGTTTCTCTTTTGCTGAAGAATTACGGCAAACATCAGTTGATTCATCCCTGGTAAATATAGTGAACACACTACAGTTACTTCAGGTCAGAGTAATAGGGAAAGTCAGTATTTACAGGCTGGTGAACTGTCAAAGCATCAAAAGAATTAGTGAGTAGCATAATGTAAAAGTTCTGCCTTTTGTTCTGAAGGGGTAAAAAATGTGAACACTTCTCATTTCTAGTGCATAAACAAAAGCGGTGATCAAGTTTGAAACCCCAAAATATAAGCAAACATGCAAAATAACCTATTCTTAATTGTCTCAAGGTTACAGCAATTGCTAGAAAGGAAATAAGATTAATTAGTACTTAGCATACAAATGTCCCCAACTTTTCCTAGGGTTTTTCTGTATGGCCTAAAAAGCAAAAATAAAATTTGTATTTAATCACTCTAGTAGATACTTCCCTCTTTTCTGCTGGGTCCTTAATACAGTATTTCTGCTTATCTTCTCACCATTTAAAAAAGTCCATGCACACAGAAGACCATTTCTTCAAAACATGAATTGAGGCAACACTAATTTTCTAATTTGCGCTTTGTATATGTGTTTTTACATGTATGGATATGTATATACCCAAATATGCATGTTCACAACAGGCCAATGCCAGTAGGTGCCTGTAGCTTTGAAATGACAGTGTGTTTACTAGCATCACAAATTTTAATGCCTCTTGCAGAGAAAGGAAAGGAGACTAAAATCAGCCAGGTAATAAAGAAGCAGCATTTATTATGCACATATAGAGGTATCATTTACTTTACACTCCTAATACATTTTGCTGCCTTAGTGGTTTTTTTTAAACAACCTTCACAGGTTCATTTAAAAAAGCCTTTAAAAAATCGTATTAGAACTGTGAAGCTGTTTTTAACTTACAGGTTCACCCAAGTCTAGCTGTTACTGCACTTGTGTCAGTCACTCCCCATTATAAAGCAATCTCTCGCTGCACAATGAAGCTTACCACATTTTCATTCTTCCACTTTTGGTCTTCTTCCACTCTTTCTGTATTTCTCCAATTAATTTACCTTTTATCTACTCCCTTTCTCTATAATTGCCTTACTCTCTTCAGAAAATCCAAAAGATATCTGACTCTAGCTTCTAAAATACAAATTCAATTAATAAAGACAGCGACTGCAAAATAAATGCACTTATTGATAACATTACACATGTTGTCCTCAAAAAGTCACCCAGTAGATTTTGTGAAAGTTTCCAATTAACTAATTCTCTACTCCCCTGATAGACAGTTTCAAGAGATCCATCACAGACTCTGCAATTAGTTCTCACCTATCTCATCTCAACATGCCTTTGAATGAAATCCTAGTACTTTTGCTGCACTTCCTGCTCCTTTTCCTACTTTTACATTCTCTTTCCCTCTGTTCTCTGACCCTGTTAATAAAAGTTCATAGACATATACTTGAAGTTTTGCTATCTCCTTGAGGTGAGTCAAAAAGGCGTTATAAATTCCTTTGCTTCTCCAGATCCTACTAAGAGTTAAAAAAAATTAAGACAACCAATGCAGCTTAAGGATGACCACTTTATGAATACAACAGGCCTTCCAAGAAAAGGACTAAGCAAAAGGTGCTCCATTATATGCTCTCCTTGCCCAGATAATAGCCAGCTTTGATATTCTTCCCGTCAAGTACGTGAGGGAAGTGCTACTATGCAGAAGACGTGTCTTCAGATAAAGATCTGCAAACAATATTATCACATTCTTCATATCTCTATTTTTAAACATGTTGCTCCTGTTCAGGCCAAAGAATGATACTGCTCACATAGGTAAGCAATAGTCCATGAAAGCACACCTTCAGTACCCTTTTCAATGCCTAGAATCCAAATACAGCTGCTCTGGCAGAAATGTCTATTTGAATTCCAGCACATTAGGGATTGGAAGGGACCTTGAAAGATCATCTAGTACAATCTTCCTGCAGGAGCAGGATCACCTAGACCAAGTCACACAGGCATATATCCAGGTAGGTTTTAAACATCTCCAGAGAAGGACACTCCACACCTCCTCTGGGCAGCCAGTTCCAGTGCCTGTCACTCTGAAGTTCCTTCTCATATTGACGTGGAACCCCCTAGCTTCCAGCTTACACCCATTGCCCCTTGTCCTACAATTAGATGACACTGAGAAGAGCCTGGCACCATCCACTTGATACCTACTCTTCACATATTTATAAAAATAAATGAGGTCATTGCTCAGTCTCCATTTCTCTAAGCTAAAGAAACACAGCTCCCACAGCCTTTCCTCATCACGGAGGAGTTCTACTCGCTTCATCATCTTTGTGGCTCTGTGCCAGATTCCCTCAAGCAGTTCTGTATCCTTCTTGAACTGAGGGGCCCAGAAAAAGACACAATATTCTAGATGCAGTCTAACCATGGCAGAGTAGAGGGGGAGGAGAACCTCTCTCGATCTGCTAACCACCCCTCATTCTGATCTACCCCAGGATGCCGATAGCCTTCTAGACCACAAGGACATATTGCTGGCTCAGGGTCATTCTGCTGTCCACCAGAACTCCCAGGTCCCTTTCTCTTGTGCTGCTGTCCAACAGGTCAGTCCCCAACCTATATTGGTACCTGGGGTTGTTCTTACACAGATGCAAGACTCTACACTTGCCCTTGTTATAGTTCATTACATTTCTCCCCACACTGCACTCCACACTGCCTGTCCAGGTCCTGCTGAGCGGGAGCACAGCCTGCTGGGGTGTTGGACACTCCTCCCGACTTTGTGTCATCAGAAAACTTGATGACAGTGCATTCTAATCCCTCATCCAAGTCATTAATGAATAGACTGAATATGACTGATCTGTGTACCAACCCTTGACAGACTCCACTAGATACAGGCTTCTACCAAGATTCTGTTCCATTGACCACTACCCTCTGGCTTGTATCCTGCAGCCAGTTCACAATCCACCTTGCTACCCTATGGTTCAGACCACTGGACCAGTTCATTTGTCAAATGCTTTACTGAAATTAAGACAGACCACATCCACTTCTCTGCCATCATCTATCTACCTGGTTATGCCCTCATCAAAGGCTATCAGGTTGGTAAAGCATAACTTCCCTTTGTGGAAGTCACGCAGAGTATCCTTAATGACCCTCTTGCCTAGAGACAGCGTCAAGGATAAATTGTTCCATCACCTTTCCTGCAATGGAGGTGAGGCTGACCAGTCTATAGTTACCTGGGTTCTCCTTCTTACCCTTTTTGAAGATTTGGAGTGACATTTGCTATCCTCCAGTCCCCAGGCACCTCTCTTGATTCCCGTGACTTAGCAAAGACAGTAGAGAAGGGCCTAGCAACCACTTCCGCTGTTTGCCTTAGCACTCGTGGGTACATCCCATCATAAACCATGGATTTATGCATATTCAGTTTGTTCAATGAATCCACAACTCAGCCCTCATCAACCCCTGCAAACTCCTCCTTTCTCCCAACTTCCTCTGGAGCCTCAGCAGTCTGGGGCTTGATACCAGGCCAGCCACCAGAACACACTTCTGAGGCAGTGGACAAAGTAGATGTTCAGTATCTCTGCTTTCTCGGTATCCTCTGTCTTCACGGCACCCACCTCATTCAGCAGGGGGCATCTAGGTTTAGTTTTACCTGCAATGTATTTGAAGAAGCCCTTTGTGTTGCCACTGACCTCTCTTGCAAGGTTTAATTCCAAGGACGCCTTGGCTTTCCTAGTTGCATCCATACATCCTCTGACTAGAGCTGTATAACGATCCCAAATGGCCATCTCCTCTTCATCCACCCCTGGACAGAACTCAACACATTCCAGTTGCTCTTTTATATAAAGAACTACTCCACCACATTGCTTTCCTGACTTGACCCTCCTGAAAAGGATGTAGCCATCCATGACCACATTTCGGTCATGTGAGCTGTCCCACCATGTCTCTGTAATTGCTACCAGATCATAATCACCTGACTGAACACAGACTTCTAACTCCACCTGCTTGTTCCCCATGCTGTGTGCATTGGTGTACAGGCATTTCAGAGAGCGAGCTGAGCACTCCGATTTCACCCGAGGACGGTGGGAGGCCTCGTGGTCTTCATCAAGGCTGGAGCGCTGCCCCACTGTTGCCCACCCAGCATTACTCTTTGAATCTAGTTTAAAGCCCTCTGAATGAGTCCT
>JAOXOE010000874.1:39112281-39133786 GCA_028565055.1 Phoeniculus purpureus
AGGACTCATTCAGAGGGCTTTAAACTAGATTCAAAGAGTAATGCTGGGTGGGCAACAGTGGGGCAGCGCTCCAGCCTCGATGAAGACCACGAGGCCTCCCACTGTCCTAGGGTGAAATCAGAGTGCTCAGCTCACTCTCTGAAATGCCTGTACACCAATGCATGCAGCATAAGGGAACAAGCAGGTAGAGTTAGAAGTCTGTGTTCAGTTAGGAGAAGGATTTGAATGATGTATGGGGACCATCACCATGAGTTTCCACTGTCCTCTCCCCAAAGCAGGGTGGCATGAGCTGTCAGAGACATCAAGATATCTGCAAAGCTATAGAAGTGAGAAGGGGTAGATCACCTATCACCACCTCCACATCAATCCCATCCATGAAGCTGATGATGCAGGGAAGACAGCCAGAGAAGCTGAGGAGTTTTTCCAAAGATTTGCAGAGCCAAAGAGCAGTGGGGAAAGACAGCCTGGCAAAAACCACTGCAGCTGGAGTGGTGATCTAACATCTTACCTATCCTGTCTCCCTTGCCCCTTTTTATCTCATCTACTGTCTGAGACAGGCATCTAGTAACTTCAGTGATTACTGTGCTGAGTTTGGTTTTGGGTAATTTTAGTGATTTCTGTGCCTTCAGAGTTCAGAATCTAATAATTTTAGTAAACTTTGACTTCTATGTGGACCTGTGGTGTAAGTCTCCTTAATTCAAACACATGTGAATCCACTCTCTTCTCTGATCGATAGGGGATGTGACATTTCAGAACAGAAAAGTAAATTTGACATGTTTTTCAATGACATAATGCTACATATGGTTATTTTTTCTTAGTTGAGACACCAAGTATTTCTATTTTAACTGCTATAAACAAGAGACAACCATTTATAGAGCCATTTAAGGAAAAAATACCAGTCTAATACACTACAAAAAGTAATCTGCTTACAGAACTCACAATTCATATGCAAAAGTAACATATTCATAAGTGTTCTAACTCATGTGCTTCAGAGATGTTATAAACACAAACATCTATACAGGTAGACCTAATAAAAATATTAGATTTTTATTATGAAACCCATGTATGACAGCACTATACTGATGCTGGCAATGAAAGGGCAGATATTAAAACCTACATAACGTAAGGTTATCCTCAAAACTTGTGTAATAAAAAACCCAAGTGTTTCTGACATTATATATTAAGCAACACTTCTATGGCTTCCCCACCTTTTTGTCCCAAACTCCCTCAGCCATATTATACTGCTACGCCAGCAACCCTTTTATACTCAGCTAGCTGTCCACCATCACCATCTGTATCATATTCTGACCTAATGAATGACCTTAAACTGCAATCCTGAAAAATATCTTGCTCACCAACCATGTCACTTGCTATAATTGGCATACTGCAAACTAACAATAGAGACATTAAGGCACTGAGAAATGCATGTCTTCCCTTAATTCAGTATGTGTCAAGTGATCAGATGATCATTAAAGTAAGCTTCAACCCATGTGTTTCTACAGGGTTTTCCTTGGGAGTTGGATAATGATGTTCTCTCATGTTACCATCATTACTAAGAAAAGTAGTGTTCTCATATTTCTCTCCAGACTGCAGTAAGAAAAAACTGACTTTGAATAGAACAACAGTCCTAAAATCAGGCTGTCGTTCTGCAGCAACAGCTTCTGCTGAGCACAGTAAGGACACTGCCTACTGACACGTTCCTCCTTGCCAAGGACATGAAATAGCATGAGAATGTTTAATCTCCACTCTGAACTTTCATCTATTAAATCTTAACACCATCATATTGGTCCAATTTGAATGGCCAGTAAACTGACTAAATACACTGGAGAAATACTGAAATTAGTGCAAAACTTTATGTAAAATTACTACATGAAATAAAGAGAGCTTGGTGTTAAAGTAATGCCCTGAACAAAGCAAAACAACTTGACATTTGGAATGATAACATTTTACTTCTTGTAATGATAACACTTAATTTAATGTTAATTTTGTGTATTGAAAATAGTCTATTCCAACAAATAAAAATTCCTTGTAGTTAAAATAGAGGAAAAAAAAAAGTCAACTTAAGAGCAAATGAATGCAATGTATTTTATGTCAGGAAAGTAAACTCTCAGTTACTGAGCAATCAAACCCATTAAGGTCTCAGGAGACATCTTCTGAGGACTATGACCTCTACAAATAGAATGAATTGAATGGAAATGTTTGTCCTTTCCCAGTATATACGGCTACTTTATCTGCCTCCAGCTACAGAGAAAGAGATGATTACTTTCAGATGGTAGAGTGTTAAGAACCTTCCCATGTGTGTGGTTTTGGGGTTTTCTTTTAAGAGTTTTTTGAAAGAATTTACTTCTCAGTGGGCTACAATTAGTTTTTGGTGGACTAATTAGTAACTGGAATGCAGAGGCAGTATCAGTTCAGTAAATTTCTTCAAGGGTAAATCTGTGACAAAATATACAAAACTGGCTGTGCAACTAGCATGAATTACATAAGCACCTAATTCTCAAAACTAAAGTATTTCCCTTGTAGTGTTTTTAAAACACAAACAATGTGAAGGAACATAGTATTGGACTGGACTCCACTGACAAAAGGTAATAATCCTAGAGACATATTAATCTATTACTGAATTTTACATTGAACTGGCTTTTAAGTATGTTTCAGCTTTATATAAGTGACTATCCAGCATACTGTCCAAACCATTAGAGTCACCTCAAGGACAGACAGAAACTGCACAAAGTAAAAAGTGAAAAAAATCCATTACTAGCTTAGCAGAGTTGAAACAATATTAGCCATCTTTGCAACTCTGGGATCAGTGCCCCTGACCAAACAAATAAACTTCTTCCCAGGATCATAGTGATATAAAAGTGCCTCAGATTCTACATAGAAAAAAACAAACTCATGAAATCAAGACTTTGTGATAGTGTTGTCTTCACTGTCCCTGACTAGAAAGTGGGTGGGGTAGTCCTTCTTAATTTTACTTTTAGTCTTACTTATACACTATACATTCTTATCCTGCCTTCTTTATACTAACAAATATGTTTTTACATGGGTATCAGACAGTAGTTACTATTTTTCAGTAATTTTCACTGTGAAAGTGTAGTTTTGTAAGCATACTTTGAATGTCCAGCTATGAAAAAGTGAATAATACAATTACTACTTAATGCTACTTTTTTATAATAATGTAGATTATTAACCAGTGATAGGTAAATTAGTGACAGCAATGGATGCTATACTTATTCAGAGCCACTTCACAACTGACAGTTTGGGAAATGCTTGAATTGAGGAAAACTGCTGAGAACAGAAATGAAGAATGTGAGACACACAGGAAAGGCCTTTGCAAAAGTCAGTTGCAGCTGAAACATGAATGTGCTTATTAAGAAACAACTACTTAACCGAGTCAACATCTAGGAATGCTCCATTTGCCCCCACTATGGGGAATATTTTGAAACTATAATATGTCACTATTAACATGACATTTTCAGAATATTCTTACATGATTAGTCCTGTCATAACATCAGGAAAAAACATTGACACAAATAATACACTGTAACAAACTGCATTACAAAATTCTAGCAATTTTAACAAAAAAATACAATGTCTACATGATCTCCTTATTCAGTTTATACAAGAACTTGTGGGGGGTTTTTTTGCAACAAAATTGAGATGTAATGAAAGGAGTAACTTCCCAAAGTAACATAACAGAAACAACTGGTTTGCAATTAATATGCTGATTTAAATCAGCTATCTGTCACAAATAACTTTCCTAAATGGCTTCTAAAATGGGCAGACATGGAAAGACAAAGGAAAACCAAAATGGGCAATAACCAGCAGCAGGAATGCCCCCAATGAGTTGAAAACTTTTCAGCTTAAGTAAGGGCAAATTATTTCCAAGATCTAAGAGCAGTCCCAGCCATTAAATCTTTCATGGATAATCATCCTAATTCCCTTCTTAGCATTAACCTATGTCATGTTTCTAAGCAATCCTATCCAATCAGAAGATCATTTCTTTTTGTTAAAGCTATGTTTTCAAAATTGTATTTCAAGCTGTCCACACTGACAATCATTTATTGTGTATCTACACTGAAGTGTGGGAGGGATAGGTTGGAAAATTAGCTGAAATCAATAGAAGTCTGTCTGCCTGCCTCTCAAATATACTTTTTCTGATTTTAGGGAAAGGAAAAAGTTACATCGCCTTTTTTGATCTTCCTAACTCCAACAATATTTTTCTTACAACCAAATAAAACTCAAATTGGAAACCGCACAGATATTTTCCCTTGAAATTTTACATGTATCTTTTATCTACCTTATTCACAAGAACTTTAGCTTACCAACAAAACAAATGAAAGTTGATGTCAATGCAGAATACCATCAACTACTCTTGAAAATATTTTATGGTATCGGCCCACTGTGTTTTAGAAAACATTCCTAGTGTTACATCACAATACTGAAATAAAATCACAGTGCTACAGTACACAGTGTGGAACAAACCCTGCTGTAGAAGTCATCAGATTAAAAGGCAAAGCATTCCTGACTGCAACACAGACTACAACAACCAACACTCAAAATATCAAGGAACTAAAAGTTTAATTCCAATAAATACTCAGGTCCCAAGTCCAAAGCTCAAGGGGTAAAATGAGAGAAAACAGACAGACACACAGAACTAAACAATCAAAACAATCTTACCTTTCACAAGCTCGGACAGTCCATGCAGCAATTATCCATAATGAGATACTAAAAACCAATAGTACAGTTCCTGGACATATTGTCATTAGAGTCTTCATAACAAAACGGGTATTGAAGTTTATCTTATTTAATGCTCCAATGCTTCTAGATGAGGCATCAGTGAAAAGTTTGCTATGCAAAAGCATAACTCTGGCAATAAGATACAGTCTTAAGAACATTGGTATAGATAAAATAATATCCACATCAGCGGTTGTTGTGGATGGAGCGTAAGAAAAGGCGAGCCGGGCTGTCCATGTGAATGTATAGTTCCCAGGTATGGGATGTATAGCACACACCAGTATTTCCAAGCAGATAAAGAAAATACGCTCATAAGTCATGGCTATTCTCCAATCATCTGCTCCATTGTCCACCATGAACAACTGAAATAATAAAATATAAGGTTAACTTTAGTATGTCATTAACATACCTTGTTACAATTCCATTTTAAACCACCATTGTTTCCAGAGGTGCCAATAACCAGTAAAAAGAAAATAAGTATGCCATTTCAGAAAATTACAAAAATATTTTTAATACAGAAATAACTTTTAATGCACTATTTTTACAACTGCACATGAAACTTAATTTTAACATATTATTTACTAAGAACGCCCGATATTTTCTTAAATTGCTATTTCTGATTCAATTAAATCTCGTTCCTTCAAACTCAAGTGCTTACTCTAAGTTCATAAAATTGAGAAAAAATAAGAAAGTGTTTTCAGAATGGATCTCTAAACTACAGAGTCAAAATACTTTGTAAGAAGCAACGTTACATGCAACCTGCCTTACAGCATGCTTCAGCCAGGGCGCTATTACAGCCTCTGTACAAGTATACAAGCTTTTTTTTGAGACTTCAGGCACCAATGCAGATAAATTTGGATGCAAAACTACAAGATAAACTGCACAAAGTCTCAAAAAGATATCTCATGGTAAAAATCTGAAAGGCAAAGGCTGCCAAATAACAGACTAGCCCTGGCAGACAGGTGATGTCTACTAGTAGATGAAAATTAAATGTACACGCTAGTTCTTGCACCATCAGGGCCTTCAGTTTACCGCTCAGGAACAAAGGTACTGAAATATTTCACACTGTTTAGTAAATTATGTGCTTGATGATTTACTAAATAAACGTGTAATCAAACAGCTTTTGTCACTATGTCATTAGTAGCAATAAGCAAAAAGTTACAAATACGCAGCTCTTCAAAGAAGGAACATATCTGACAAAGATAACTCAGTAACAGAAGACCTTCCGATCAGTTCAGCTACAGCCTGAATCTAAACAAAGCTGTTCAGCAAATAGGTAAGAGAAAATAAAAATAACTTTTTCAGGGTTTTTGAAACTAGATTATATTAAAAACTAATGGGTAAGAAAGAACAGAACACAAAGAACGTACTCCTTAATATAAGAAATATTTTCAGCACACCGCATACACAGGCAAAAAACCAATTACTCATCCTCATTGCTCTCTGTCCTTTTCCATCATTCAGGAGCCTAAAAATACAAGACTGATCTCTATATGCTTTTTAGAGATCAAAACCACACTGCATCCTCTTGCCAATGCTTTCAGTTTGTCTTTTAGAAAATTACTACATTCATTTGTTTAGAAAAGTGACAACCACAAATTAACTTTACTGTGGTTGAATTGATACTTGAAAGAAATAAAGACGTTAACCATCAGAGGCTGCTCTGCAATGAACCCACTGTAAGGCATAGCTGAGCTCATCAGGGAAGCTGGCAGTGCTTCTGTAAAAGCATATTTAAGAAATATATAAAATATATTTAAGAAATACTGCCCAAGCAGTGAGCATACTGAGGCTGGAAAAGACCTGTGAGACCATGAAGTCCAGCCTATGACTGAACAATCAGCTAGACCATGGCGCTAAGCTGATGGGGCAGTCCATTCCAATGTCTGATAACCCTTTCCATAAGAAAGTCCTTCCTAACATCCAGCCAGAATCTCCCCTGGCACAAGACTGCCTGGGAGAAGAGCCCAACCCCTACCTCGCTACAATTTCCCTTCAGTGATAAGGTCCTCCCTGAGTCTCCTCCAGGTTAAACAAATCCAGCTCCCTCAGCTTCTTCTTGTAAGACTTTCCCTGTAGTCCCTTCACCAGTCTTGTTGCCCTCCCATGGGCCTGCTCCAGCACCTCAATCTCTTTCTTAAAGTGAGAGGGCCCAGAACTGCACACAGTACTTGAGGTGAGGCCTCACTGAGGACGAGTACAGGGGAAGAAATACATCCCTAGTCCTGCTGGCCACACTATTCCAGATAGAAGCCAGGATGCCATAGGCTTTTTGTGCCACCTGGGCACACTGCTGGCTCATGTTCAGCCAGTTGTCAACCAGTACTGAGAAGTGCATCTCTGCCAGGCTGCTCTCCAGCCACTCATCCCCCAGTCTGTAGCTGCTTAGGGTTATTGTGGCCAAAATGTAAGAACCTGCACCTGGCCTTGTCAAACCTTATCCTGTTGGTCTCTGCCCATCGACCCAGCCTGTCCAGATCTATCTGAAGCATCTTCCTACCCTCCAGCAGATTGACAATCCCCACCAACTTGGTGTAACCTGCGAATTTACTAAGGGTTAGATTAGATCTCCTCATCCAGGTTATCAGTAAAGGTGTTAAATAGAACTGGGTCCAGTACCGATGCCTGTGGGACACCCATGGTCACTGGACACCAACTGGATGTAGCACCACTCACAACCACTCTCTGTGACTGGTCATCCAGCCAGTTTTTAACTGAACGGAGGGTGTACCCATCTAAGCCATGGGCTCTGGCTTTTCCAGAATGATACTGCGGGAGACTGTCAAAGGCTTTGTTGAAGTCTAGGCAGACCACATCCACAGCCTTCCCCTCATCTACTAGGCAAGTCACCCAGCCATAGAATGAGATTAGATTGGTTAGGTAGGACTTTCCTTCCCTAAAGCCATACTGGCTGTGCCTGATTTCCTGGTTGCCTTGCACATGCTGCTTGATGGCACTCAGGATGATCTGTTCCATAACCTTGCTAGACAATGTCAGGCTGACAGGCCTATAGTTGCCTGGATCATCCACTGGACACTTCTTGTAGGTGGGCATCACACTGGCCTTTCTCCAGTCATCTAGGAACTCCCCAGTTATCCAGGACTGGTGATAAATGATGGAGAGTGGTGTAGCCAGCTCTTGCACCAACTCCTTAAGCACCTTAGGATGAATTCCACTCAGACACATCGACTTGTTAGGATCCAAGTGGCACAGGAGGTCACTACCTACTTCCTCCTGGATTACAGGACAGATACTCTGTTCTCCAACCCTGTATCAGGAGCCCACTTGACAATATATTCACCTGTCAGTAGGTGAAATCCTAACATGCTACAAAGAAAAATGTTTCTCAGTAGTGCTCAGTGAAACAGGGTTACAGCTGCAGACACAGATGATTCCTAGTAAATTCCCTTGACCTCAATTGTGTCAATTTCTTCTAAGGCAAATAGTTTTTAAAGTTGATACTATCTTCAGCTATGAGATTTAGGAAGTGAAAACATGAAAAGCAGAAGCTACAAAGGACAACAAGTCCTACATAAACATTCACATTTCATAAAAATATTAACATTTCAAAACCATATTTTTTAGGAGTATTTCATTAAAATTTTCTGTCTCTAAATTCAGACTATGATAGTTATCAACACTCTGGAACAAATACTAGCCTCTAAAACAGTCTGTGAATAACAAATTCTGACGTACCAGAATGACATAGAAGTTAATACAGGGTTTCAGAAATTTTTTATATACTTCCAATTATGTGACCTACAAAACACAAGTTTCATTTTTAGTTTGTAAGATACAAAGGTATTTGTGAATACCTACATGCTTGGCTATGTACGTTTTGTACTCAGGGAGTGAGAAAGGTCAAAGAACAGCTGCACAGCACCATTTATAGGGTACGTATTCACCCTCTTAGCTGCTTTTAGTCAATCCTGTAGTAATAACCAGGTACTAATTTCAAGTCACTACTCATCTGAATGAAGAATGGTGCCAACAATGAAAAGAAAACAAGAGTGAGCAAACTCTTCTTTTAGAATTGAGTCATGTGCTCCACAGAGAAGGCCAAACTCCAGTCAATGTAATATGATCATTCAAATTTCTTACAATTAATGTTGACATCTAATGCAAGTACTTCATCAAAGTTATGCAAGCTTCTCCAACTACAGAATGCTCATGTATCTTTACTAAGTCTGCACTCCATTACAAAAGATTGCTTACATATAAAATAATGTATTTGCAGCACATTGAATGTAAATCTAAATGTAAGAGATAAATCAGTTTTTAACTTCAAATAAAATTGTTATTCATAATGCCACACAGTAAAAACATAAGATTGATATGATATTTTATATCATAAATATGTATGTAGATATCTGTATAATTACATAATACTTTGTTATTAAATTCATACAACATCAGATTAGAAAAACATGTTCAAAGCAGAAAAAATACACACAATGACAATGTAGATCAAACTTCCTGAAGCTCCTCACAAAAAACCAAGTTACTTTGCAGATCATTAGTGTGCTAAAAGAGATACATAACATATGACAGGATCATAGAATCATTAAGGACTGGAAGGGACCTCGAAAGATCATCTAGTCCAATCCTCATGCCAGAGCAGGACCACCTAGACCGAGTCACACAGGAACATATCCAGGTGGGTTTTAAAGCGTCTCCAGAGAGGGAGACTTGACAACACCCCTGGGCAGCCAATGGGCTCCACCATCCTCACTGTGAAGAAGTTCCTTCTGATATTTATTTGGAACCTCCTATGTTCCAGCTTACACCCATTGCTCCTCGTCCTATCACTAGATGACATTGAGAAGAGCCTGGCTCCATCCTCTTGACACCCACCCTTCACATATTTATAGACATTAATGAGGATGTTGGTAAACGCAAAGAACAAGGAAACTAGCCATTTTATAAAGATGCTTTTACAATGCAAGGAAAAGATCTGAAAACTATTATCACTTCCTTGATGTAATACTGTGGGCATACATTAACACAGGAGTAAAAAAGGAGAAATAAACTGTGATAAAGTAGCATCAGCTACTTCCTTGCAGAAGTGGAATCAACTGTGCTCAGAAACATACTGTTAAAATGGTTTAATTTAAAAATACAAATTTAAAATGGTACGTATTGGAGTTGCTCAAATCTTATTAGAGAACATAACGTGACTACAATTCAGAGGAGCAAAATATAGACTCTGAGGGTGCGGATTTACCAAATATTTTGACCAGACACGTTTCTATAGTTTGAAGTCCTCTAAATACCATTTATACAACCAAAATGAATCAGACAACTACTCAGAAAGCAGAGATACTGCTCTTGTCTCACTACTCCAAAAAGTCCAAGTTATTTTCCCGCAATGTCCCATGAAGTACAAATGACGTAAATCATATTATGTCAGAAAACAGACCTCTAAAGCTTTTAATACAGTTCTCCCCACCTACGACACATAATTAAAAGGTTTGCAAGTTATCTAAAGGCCTGGCTTTGACCTTGGAGAACCTGCAGGAATTCCTGAGGGCTGCTGTATACCTCACCCACAAAGCACAGACATTAGCAGGTTTAAGTAGTACCTAAAGTCATGAGGCATCAAACACTGTATACATGCAAAGCACAAAAGGCAAAGACACTGTTTTTCACAAAATTACCTGAGGGCTTGGCTACATTATACTTTTCAGAATGTTTCCCACATGCAGAGGTAAAAGTAAATTTCTAAGAGGGCATTAGAATTGATCCACAAGGTCTTATGGATATATCTATCTACCAAAATAAACATTCTTAGTTGACTCAAACAGGGAAGCTTGTGTACTCTATCACTTACACATGTATACATGAACACACACCCCCACACAATCCCCAGTTACAGAGTGCCAGATTAAACAGAGGATTGCAGAAAACTGGTATTTCACTTCAGCACAACAATTATTAATTTCATCACATTTATTTAAATTTGGCACCTCTGTGCAAAATTCATTTTTCATCGTTATTGATATTTTGCTATAAAAGGTGTGTATGTCAATGTGTGTAAAGAAAATTTCATGATAACGTATGCTGGTAGCTAAGTAGGCTAAAAATACTTCATGACTGCGTTTCAACCTTACCATCTAAGAAAGGGATGCACAGAAAAGGCTTGGACCATTCATAGTCTTTGTGAACCATACTTTCAGAAGTGCAGCATCAAAAACTTTACAGTAAAATGGGTCTGAATAACATATCTTAGTTACTCTGACAGGCCACACCTAAACATAACCATCTCAAAATTCAAATATATGTTAACACTCTCTTGTCAGTTTTGTCTCAGTTTTTTTTTTTTTTACTTCTGTCTCTCTGATCATTATTTAAAGAAAATTATCTGGAACACTTCTGCTATGAGGACAGGCTAAGACAGTTGGGGTTGTTCAGCCTGGTGAAGGCTCCAGGAATGCTCCAACAAGCACACTTTATGGTGGACCTTATTTATAGGAGGATTGTAAGACAGAGACAGACCTTTTAGCAAAGCCTGTTGCAATAGGGCAAGCAGTGATGGTTTTAAACTAAAAGACTTGGTTTAGACTAGATGTGATACATGTTTTACAATGAGAGTGGTGGAAGACTGGAACAGGCAGTGAAGGCTCCCTGCATGGAAACATTCCAGGTCAGGCTTTACTGAGCTCTGAGTAACCTGATCTGACTAGAGATGTCCTTGCTCATTGAGGGAGGGTCAGACTACATGACCTTTAAAGGTCTCTTTGAACTCAAACCATTCATATTAGTTCACATGAACTAATATAAAGTTAAATCCTGTCTAGGCACATAAGTTAAATTTCACCTACTCTTTTTTTCTCTCTTCAATTCTATCATTCATCTTACACAAGCATCAAATAGCTTAACCCCTCAACAGCCTACAATTCTAAAAGATAAGTGCAGCACTCACCAATTGATGGGACGTAAGCAATTCTTTTCATATATGTCTCTCAATATATATATGTGTGAGAAACAAAGAAGGTGTGATGCTCCAAAAAATGCCATTCTTTCTACCCAGTAATTTTTCTATGCAAGGAACAGTGCTAAGAATTGAAATGCAAAGACCAGAAAAGTTAAAAAAGGCACTGCAAGCTATCAAGATATATTTTTCAATGCTGCAAAGTATAAGAACCCCCTGAAAAAGGCATAAGTATGCATCAAACTAAGAAATAATCCCAATCTTATAAAACAAAAACCAAAATAATTAGATAATGAACTTACTATAATTAATGGAAAGGGATGATTAAAAAAAGATTGATATTAAAGAACTCTACTTTCATTACTTAAAAGATATTTCACAAGATAGTCTCTGAATTTAATTTAGAGTTTGAACTCTCACTGGAACAATCATAACTGACCTTTTTCATACCTGTAATCAACAGAGACATATTTTAGTCATCTGAATTTTTATGAACCTTTGAACTAAATCACACTCCGGAAATAAAAGTCCACCACTCAGGGCTACTATCTTCACTCAAGATACTCATTAGAACCACCCATAAGTGACTGAATTAAACTGATTGAATCAGGACTTTCTACAAAGTCAATGTATGCAATATATATCTGTTAATATTAACATTATTCTTAATTTAACAGCTTCTTCATCTGTTTAAAGTACAGTGAGAACAAGACGCTTAAACTGCCACATGTAGAAGGCTTTCATCCAGCACTAGCAGTTCGCAAAAGCTCTTGTGATAGGGTTAACAATCAAAAATGTCCTCTAAGCAGATACAGAAGAAGCATGATTTAATAAAGCTCTGGATATCATGCAAGAAGAATGACAAGTGCAAGAAGAACAACAGATAAGGAACAGTTGAGATAAGTCGCCTCCAGAAATATGCAAACTGTGAAAACAGGACCACCTCACTGAAGCAACATTAATTTTATTTTATACTATTCATTATTACTTTATTTAAAAAGTAGGAAAGAACTTACAAAGAAAACAAGAATAATATCTATACTACTACACTACACATGTATTTACTATAGAATATATGGAATGACCCAGAGCAATCCAAAGTAGTGGCTATGTACAACTTAAAGGGATGGAGTGAAAAAGATACGTAGTTTTCAACAAAAGCTTTTTCCTCAAGAACTTAAGGACTGAGTAAAGTTATTTAGAGGTAGTTAGCCCTTAGGAAACATTTCAGCACCTAACCCAACCTAGTCTAACCATACCACAACTTGTTTAGAACTAAGCTTCCATTAGTTGCCAGCTCACACTACACCTGCTTTGGCTGGTCAGCTCTGGCTCACTCTCTCTGCTCAGAGTGCGACAGGGCATGAGCTGTGCCAGATCTGAAAGGGAAAGTTGCAAATAGTGAATAATCAGGTTCCCTTTACTGGCTGTTTAGCCTGGAGAAGATGAGGCCCCTGAGTGGGGCGTACAAGAAGAGACTGGAGAGGGTCTGTTTGCAAAGGGCTGTATTGACAGCGTGAGGGGCAATAGTTCCAAATTACAGAAGGGTATATTTAAATTGGATGTTAGGAAGAAGTTCTTCAGCATGAGGGTGGTTCAACAGTGCCTAGGGAGGAAGTTGAGGCCCCAGCCCTGCAGATATTCAAGGTGAGGCTCCTGGGAAACCTGATCTAGTTGATGATGTCCCTGCTCATTGCAGGGTAGTTGGACCAGATGCCCTTTGGAAGTCCCTTCCAACAAAGGCTACTCTATGATTCTAGACTTTCACAAACATAAACAAATTACCATACTGAACAAATTAATATGCTAATAAAATAATCTTATAACAATGAAAAAACCAAACCCCTCTTTTGGAACTTCTTTTACACTGACCTTGTCAGTATGTGTCTGTCTTCTTGATGAATGGGGATGGAAATGTTTATTTCCATTAGAGGCAAACTTTTATTTGCCCCAAGGCAGCAGTTCAAAAATCATATCTGAAGAAGACAGTGCAATTACCAAAAAATAACTGCACTATTTTACAGAACTAATTTTAAGAATGTTTTTAAGAAACCTAGTGGTCTGTGTTATAACTTTTCCTTTTTCAAGTACCTCTGATTCTACAATCTTCTTGCAGAAGCAATAGTCATTGTGGAGTACTACCCACATGTCAATATTCTTATGCTGTTTATTTTAAATAATTACATTACAATTTTTCCATTAGTATTTGTTTTTCTTCATTCAATACCAAAAACATTTCTTTCTACAGATCACTGCACAAAATACGCTTTCTCTTAAAACTGTTGCCTTGCATCACTGTTCCCAATGCGAGAGAAGCTTCACTGTCTTTAGGGACAATCAGTTTCATTATTTCTAAAAATACTGGAATCAAATTTTTAAAATTCAGTATTTTCTCAAGAGATTGGCAATATTTTTGCAAGTAAGTAACAGGAACAGAAGTTAAAGAAGCAACATTGAACGAAGTAGGGTAACATGAGCTAAGTCATTTATTCTGCCAAAGGAGTACACCAGTGACTAAACAATTTTTTATTTTTCTTTAATTTTTTCTTAATTTACCAAATTTTATTTAATGGCTAGTTCTAACACATCATACACACAAGAATCTCACTTCTCAGCTTCTCCTTTATTCTTCACTTGTGACATAAATACTTCAGTTATTTGGGAAAGTTTGTACTTTTGTTTTTAAACTGGCTAATTTTTATTTTTTTGACAATGGGTAAATACACATCAGCACCACAGCTACTACAAAGTTCCCGCAGTGCTTTTACTGTCTCAGAAAAACAGTTTCTTCATTTCAGGATATGCTTCAAATAACTCCAAACACAGAAATGCAAAATCCAAGTACCAAAGCACAGTCCTAGAGCATGAAGGCTAAAATGAGAGAAACAAAGAACTGGGAAAAGGGGAATACATAAGGCCCAGCACTGGTTTATCCTACCATATAAAGTTTTATCTTACTGTATACATATTCTAAACTATCATACTGCAGAAATCACAACAAAATGCAAGTCACTGACTTTTACAATTAAAACCTAACCTGAATGAGAACAAAAGGAGGATCTTAGCTTAGTATAAAGCCACTTTCCTGTGACACCATTCAGATAATATTATGTTCAGTCGTAGCCATCAGCTATACTGGAACTTGAATGCATGAGAATGTCTCCCTTATCACACCATTCCTTATGTAGAGCCCAAGAACAACTCTTCAGCAGCATCCTACAAATGAGTCTACAATCAAAGAAACCCACCATAATTTAGGTGTAGTAGCTGCATGACTAAAATGGAATTTTACAGCTACCACAGAGAGCAGCTCTGCGGGAAAAGGAAAACAACCTTTTTATTTATAAGCTTATTTATATGTAATTGTGTATTCAAGAATTTCCAAGTGTTCTTTAAAAGACACTTTAATAATTACAAAGTTACCAACTATAAAATCATCAACATATGTACTAGAAACCTATATACCCAGAAACACAGATTCTCCTCTGAATTCAAAATGCACCTCAAATGTGCATGACTTGGTGTAAAAAAAAGGTAACTAATGTTGTTCAAGAAATGCAGTAAGAATACTTTTGATGACATTTTCATAAATGTAGGTGTTATCTGTGATCATTACAGATCATTTTATTTATTATCTGTTCCAGGCAAGGAACAATTTATTTAGGGCTGTGTAGCTCCTACATATTCAATTCAATAAATGATTTTGTTGGCCACTCACATAACACAAAACCTGCTCTCCCTTATTCATTACTATAGTTCTACAGTATTAATACGCATAAAAATTTAGAAGGTGTCAGTTTGATATAGCAGGTTTTTCTTTTAACAAATACATTTATTTTCAGGAAAAAAAAAGCAAAAACTACTGTTACAAAGGCTAAAAGTAGTGATATTAAAATATACTGTGGTACATGCACACATATTTCACGTATCACATTTCTGAATGGAATTTTTTCCATTA
Source organism: Phoeniculus purpureus (assembly GCA_028565055.1). Lineage (NCBI taxonomy): Eukaryota > Metazoa > Chordata > Aves > Bucerotiformes > Phoeniculidae > Phoeniculus > Phoeniculus purpureus. Next base: position 39,127,905 of record JAOXOE010000874.1, read on the forward strand.
ACATTTTTGAAGGTAATATAACCTTTTTTCATTTCTGTGTAACTTTTTTCCACAGAATAAAAGAGCAGAAACCTCCTTACAAAAGTTGTAAACCAAACCAACTAATGTGTACTTTACATTTCTTTTCAGTTAACGTAAGAAAAGTTGTACAATGACCAATATAGCAAATTTACCTGAAAGCTAATTACAGGATCAATTACAGTCTCTTCTCTTAGGGGTAATTTACATCTTAAAAGGAGCTTCACAGGCCTAGAGCAGTAATTCATCATCTAGAAAAGGACTGCAATAACAACTTTCCTAATCAAAATTGCATGTGAAAACAGCTGACTGAAGTGGCATAGAAGCTTCCACACAGCTTTTTAATTCTCTCATTCCCTAAGAAGCAGCCATTCCTGTTCTGATTTTTGCTCAGAAGAGATCACAAACATGTCTTGAGCCAAATTCAAGGCCAAGAATGCTACATTTAGTCGATCATAGACAAACCAGAACAAAATCATAACATTAACGTACACTTGTCAGTATTGGGACACTTTCATTTAAAGTCAGTCAAAGCAAAGCTGCAGTAACAAACATGACAGAATTTTCTGAAGTTCTCAGAGAGGTTGGTCTATTTTTCAAAAAATTTTAATAACTGCAGCTTTATCATGTGAATTACCCCTCAAAACTATCTTCAATCCCAGTGTATTTATTATTTATTGATCTAACAGCAAATTCTGCTAGAGAAACATGGAATGGAACAATATGCTACTTGTGAACTACGACTGTAGTTACATTCCATGATACTGCTTTAATTATGTAAAACAGTATTAAGTACCAATCTGTTTATGCATCAAAGTGAGTAACATATACATAAAATATTAAGATAATTCGAACATGCTGTTTTTCTTTCCTCCACTTCTTCAAACTCTGTAATAGTCAGAAAAATAACTGTTCTAGGCTGTGGTAACAATAATTACATTTTTCCTACTGATCTTCCAAACCTAGAGCACTTGCTCTGAAGAGATCAATCAACAAACATGTAAGCTCAGATTGAGAGAGCACTGCATCTTTCATTATCTCCAAAGTGTGACAAGAGATGCAACAGTGTTACAAGCTTGTCACCCGTGGACCAAAAATGGAATACACAGATTTGGGGTTGTCACTATCCTGAACTCCACTGTCATTACTGTTGTTCATTGTTGGTTTGGTTTTCTTCTTAAAGAGGAAAGGATATAATGGAAACATGCTTGTAATTTTCCTTGTTTCCTGGAAATGGTAATGTAAGCCACAAGTTATTATTTAAACCCAGCTTGTTTCATCTGACTTTATTGCAGTCTTAACACTAACTTTGTAATAGCTAACACTTTATCCTTAACAGTTTTACAGAATAACTGACACAGCATAATCACTGAAAACCTATTTGATTAAAATAATCTAGTAGTTACTGTATTTTTATGAGACTACATGGCAACTATACAGTTATTCTAAATTAAACTCTGCAGCTACACCTTCCCGGACACTTTTTTCCTGTGAGGTGCAGATAGGTCTGTGCATGTTTCTGGGAATTCACAGATAGAGCCGTGTTGCGAACAGGTTTTGAACACACGGCCGAAAACGTGCCCGGCGTATGCCTAGCCATGGACCTCACCCACCCGCTCGCGGTGGGCACGGGGGCGTCCGGCCGGGTGCGTGTCACGGAGCTGTCTGCGGTGCTGAAACGGCGCCGGCGGCAGAAGTCCCCACCCCCTCACCCCTCAGACCTTGGAGGCGTTAGCCTTCCGCAGCACCCGTTAGCGAGATCTAACCGGGGAGAGGACGAAAAGGAAACCTCGTTTGTCTCATATAGATACGGATACGTTTTTTTCTTGGCTTGTGGAAGAACTTCTACAAATCTTTATAAACTTCCCTTTCAGGTCTCAAGACGCCTCACAGGTCTGGGACAGGTCAACTCCAGAGTTTGGTTTAATGAACTAGCAGACTGTTTTCAAAGTGAAACATATTGGCAAAACATTTTATTGGATAGACTAGAATCATCTGCTATACTGCTAGGCATTATCCCATAGATTTATTTGCAGCAGGGCTGTTCAGACTCCCTACCAAAAAGCTGACTTCCATTTGCTGGTATTTTAGGTCACCAGGAGTTTTTAAATATTAAATCTGTAATTACTAAACTATCAGCTCTTTATTTCCTAATGTGTTTAGTCTTACGCTCTGTAAAAAAATCTACTTATGTTTAGATTGGTTTGCTTCCAGCAGAGTATGAAAGATACCGCACCGCAAGCAGAATACATTGTTCTTGTTCTGTACTACAGAAGAGTTCTCCCAGTCCGTTCCTATTTATTTACACTACATGCACTGGTAAAGCCTAAGTACACTTCAGACATCAACTAGAAGCAAATGTTCCAGCTTGAACAGAACTGAAAAATACCTGGTCCAAACAGTCCTCCAGGATATAACCAAGCATCTGTGGACATGGTTCTACAGACATGATTCATTCTACTGCACACACCAAGATGTTTTCTTGAATTAAAGGTATGTGTGGCTTCAGAAAACAGTTTATAATGTTATTAAAAGAAATACATTACCAAGGTTATGAAGCATTTTCTTTTGTCTAGAGAAGATTCCATATATTCTTAAGCCAAAGTATTTTAAAGGTACTTTGTGTTTTCAGATGTCAAATGTTAAATAACACAAATTCACAACCATAGAGGGCCTTTTTTTTGCTTGGAATGTTTTTCATTTAATTTTTAAAAGTCAGGAGTGTGTATGAAACCAGACTATGCATAAATTAAAATGTTATCAAATATCTACTAGCTAAGACATTCTACAATGCCTTTTACTTCTAGTAAGCTCCTTGTAAGAGAGAACAGTTTTTGGTGTGTCTCAGACTAAAACACTCCTGTTTTACAGGCAGGTATACTTGCATTTTGTACTGTCAGAAAGCACTGAAAACTACATAAACCTGAAGTCACATGACTGCATAACTCATTTCCTGTAGCCACACAGATAGGGAAGTTCTTTAAAGTGATCAATAAATGACCAAAATGGAATTACAATTTTACTCTGTTAAGATTTTTTTTTTTTCTGATTCACCACACACTCTGAAGGCAATCAAAATTTGTAACTATTAGGAAAAAACCCAACACAGTAACTGAATCATGGGGAAACTACTTAGTATAAGTTGATGCATGCAGTTACCTACAACTATTTGGTTATCTTACACAAAACTTTTCATTTGAATTTTCCATAAAATGCATTGAGCAGCCAAATGCTTTTGAAGTTGTTTTTTTTTTCACATTTACTCCCCATGTCCCAAGCACCACTTGTAGGAAGATATGCCAGAGATATGATAACACTGCAGCAGTGCCACACATTTTTTAACAGATAAAGACATCTCTTCACCAGTACTCCAGTAGTTCATAGCTCTTTCACCAGAACACTTTTTCACAGAGTTCAGTATCATTAAGTAGATTTGATTATATCTGATATTAATGCAGAGAAACTGGGTTCTGAGGCAAGAATAGAAGTTTTGCACTGGCAAATACTCAACTACAGGATTGGCAAAGAGGCTTCAGTAACATAATACTAACATTGCCCTAAGTGGGAAACCAGAGTACCATTTCACACTGAAACTACACCATTCATATGCACAGAAGCAGGGTACAGACCTTAGTTATTTTATTACCAATGGGTACCTGCAGGAGAGCCTTCTTTGCCCTTGAAAGCTGTCATTTCAGCTTGTGGGGTAGCTCAAGGTATCTCTAAGGGTAAAAGCACTCATGCATCTATGAGTAAGGTAATAGTCTCTTCAAAACTTTGACATTCCTAAATTGTTTCTTTCAGTTCAGCTAAATTTCACATTATAATTTCTAGGTCAAAAAAATTAGAGCTGAAAGTAGAACTAAATCACTCAGACAGAACCTATGATCATATATGTGAGAATCTTACAATTTTGATCCTTAAAGTCCTCCTACCTTTAGCCCTATCTTTCCTGGCAGTTTTCCTCTATCGCATTTCTAATGGCCATGCAACATCAAATAAAACAAGTCAGACAAAAGACTGGTTCCTCCTCTTAAACATTCCACTGGAGTACACAGACATCTGAGACGGCGCAGGGAAAATTACATACCTTACACAGTAAAGACAATTAACCTTGGTGTCAAGAGAAAATGCACAGCATGAAACTTAGCAATTAGGAAATAAAATATTCTTGTTATATATCTGCTACAGAAGATGGCAGGCATGACACTTAGACACCATTACAACCTCAGAGCTAACTGATTCCACAGCATAACCCCAGGCAACAGTCTCTATCAGGCAGAGCAGGAAGCTCTGAGGTCTCCAGGCTTCTTTCTTTAGGACTGATGCCCATTCACCAACTTCAGAATGTGATCAGAAATCACTTTTGCATTCTGAGCCAGCAGCTAAGTGCCAAGTCCTGACCGCCTCTGTGCCCTTGTACAAGCTGCCTCACACCCCCAGCTGTACCAGTACCGCTCTCTACCCACAGAAGGAATCATTACCTGGATTTCCCGTGCATGGTACACGATGATGAGCCCGAGCAGGATGATCGTGGAGAGGCTAATAAGGCATTTCAGAGCAAGGGAATACAGCGACTCCTGCAAGAGAAAGACACCGCCGTCCCTCAGAGCCCAGCAGGCCGGGGCTGCTCCCGCCCCACCAGGACCGCTCTGGCACCACCACGGGCCAGGGGACACACATTCCCTCCACGATGGGCTCCCCAGGGGACCGGCAGCCAGGCGGGTACCTTGGTGTAGGCGCCCCAGGAGAGCTCGGTCTCGATGACCATGACAACGATGCCAAACATGCCGAAGATGAGTGCGTAGTCGCTGAGGCGCTTGCGTTTCTCGAAGAGTGCTCGGCGGTGGCCAAGTTTGTAGCCGATGTTCTGGTTCTTCTTCTTGCTGGTCTTGCCCCCACCGTTGCTGGCGCTGCCCGGGCCAGGACCAGTGGAGCCGTAGAGCGCCAGGTTGTTGGAATTGTTGTGCTCGGGCTTGGAGACCACGATCTCTGGGGCGGCAGGCGTGCCGGCGACGGTGGTGGGGCTGGTGACTGGCGCCTGCAACGGCTGCGACTCGGTGTCCAGCTCCTGCAGGTTCCTGCGGGACGAGCTGAGGTTGCTGAGCGGTCGCATGACTCCGCCGTTGTACCTGCAGCTGCTCATAGCTATTTCGGTGAAGGGGTTGCTTTCTCGACGCTGCTGCTGGTGGTGGTGGTGGTGATGGTGGTGGGTGCTGCCGCTGCTGACACTACTGCTGGGGCTGGTTGCCTGCTGTAGGCTGTGACACTGGTGGTACTGGTACTGGTGAGGCTGCCTCGGCGCGCCGGCATGGCTGGAGGGGGCGAGCTCGCTGACGTTCAGTTGACTGCCGTGTCGAGAGGAGGTGGCGGAGGAGAGGGGCGAGGAGTGAGTGCGGAAGGCGTTCGAGGGCGGCGAGTTGGCGCGGAGCAGCAGCGGCAGATTATCCCCGGAGGCTGCCGCAGCAGCCCCATAGTAAGCGCAGTTGTTGCTGTGAACACATGGGCTCTGCTGCTGGAGGAGGCTCTGCTTGTCCTGCTCGTGCTGCTGCTGCTCCGTGCCAAAACCCGACGGGAACTGGCGCGGCGCGTCCATGCCAGCGCCGTTAAAGCGGCAGGAAGAGCGGGCGGGGGTGCACCCTGCGCAATGCGTTATGGTCGGCAGCAGAGAGTCCTGCTGCCGCCACGATGGGCCCATCCCGGGTCCCGTAGAATCCAGACGCCGCGTCCGATTGGTTGGGCCGACCAAAACAACAGGCATCACGTCACCTGAGGGGGGCGGAACGGTGGCGGCTTGAGCGGCCCAGGATGCCTGCGCCCCGCCCCAATCTTGCCCCGGCAGGCGCGGAAATCCCGCCTCTCGT
>JAOXOE010000874.1:39133886-39145319 GCA_028565055.1 Phoeniculus purpureus
CAACCTTTATGCTGCATTTGCAGTGTATTTCCATCGTCGTAGTAGCTGAGGTCCACTAGAATGGTAAGATCACAGTACTTGAACACCTTTATAGATTGTAGTTCACAAAAACAGAAGTTCTAAAACAGACCTTATTAACAATGAACTAAATTCCACATCTAAATATTCATCTTAAATAAGGACGGAACAGTAGCTATGCTGACACTAGCAAGGTCAGAATCTCACCTCAGGCCCTAGCCTTCCACTTCCTTGTAATTCTGCCCAGTCTTGTATTTGGCAGGGAAGATAAGGATTCTTTTCATTATTCTTCTTCAGCAGTTTCCCTCACCTTTTACCATTCTTCTGAACACATCGCATCACTTTTAGCATGAATTTTAAATCTATACACACATAAAACAAGTCAGCGAGTCATCCTGTACTTGAAGTGCACTTGAGAGTATGTTTCTTACAGCAGATATGTTTTACAGTACCTAGATGTGTCTACATCAGTGTTGTTTCCTACATAAATAGTAAGATTTTGCCATAATCCATCTCTCCTCACAGAATATGATTTGTTGAGGATAAGGCTCAGTATTTTTTAGACTCTGCAGCTTTATTAATGAAACATTGCATTGTGCACACCTGGGGTTGCGACAACAAGCTTTGGTGCAGCTGAAATGCAGTTTTAGACTTCTCAGAAGATTTAAAACATGTCAAATCCTTGGCCCAGTCCAGCAACCCTAAAAATTCTGCATGATTAACAACAATAGGTTACCAACCTATTCTTCCTTGAATGAGACATGGTTTAAAGCAGCAGTCAGAAAGAGATGCCTAACACACTAGAATAAGCACAGAAACAGTTGCCCCTCCTGATAAACTCTGATGATTTATAACACTGAATGTCAGATTACCATCAAAAGCATTCCAAACATGCTGTTTTTTATAATGGCTTATCTTAGTCCTTCAGATTCATCCTTTTTTTTCCATGTACAAGTCAAAGTCCATACATAAGTGACAGGAAGAGTTGTGAGTGTAATGTGCACAACGTGGAATCAAGTCCTACTTCATCATTGTCGGGGGTTTTTTTAAGTAACACCATCACAGAATCACAGAACATCAGGGATTGGAAGGGACCTCGAAAGTTCATCTAGTCCATTCCCCCTGCCAGAGCACTATCACCTAGATCCAGTAGCACGGGAACACATCCAGGTCGGTTTTAAATGTTTTCAGAGGAGACTCCACAACCCTCCTAGGCAGCCCAGCATGGTTAGGGGTTTTTTTAAGTAACACCATCATTGTTGGGGGTTTTTCTAAGTAACACTTCTACTTTTGATCAAGACTACAATTTTAGATCCTCTAAGAAAAACTTGCATTTTGTGAAATAACACCATATGCAGAATGAATATAGGCAGCAATTTCAGTATTAATGTAGTTTACATTTTTCTTGAGGTTCCCTGTCATGAGACTGTCATCAAGATCAGGTTTTAATGTGGTTTTATTCTGATTTAAGTATTGGAAGCAGATCAGGAAGTGTTTTCTCTAGTGGGTGGTCATTCACTTTTTTGACTATTGTTATATTCTCATTTCTCAAACCCCTTCACAAGATGGCCTTAGCAGAAAGTACAAACATTAAAAGTATACAGGAAAGGAGCATTTAATCAGAATTAGAGAAAAGTATGTACATGGAATTACTGCTACACAGACTGGTAAAGAAAACTCATTTCTACAATCATGTTATAGGTCAGGTAGACAGTGAAACATCTAGTTCTTGTCCTGCCCCTGATGGCCTCTCCATGTCTCCACAGACCCTTTTTTACTGCACCTCTAGACTAACCTTTTCAGAAAAAGTTAAGCTGTCATTTGAGTGAAAAAAAAGGTCTTTCAAATCCTGTCTCCCCTTAAGTAGTTATACAGCTAATAAAGTCCCACTGTATTGACTCAAAAGCAGGGCCCAATAAATGGCATTTCAAGTATCTATAAAGACTAAAGCTGTGTAGACTTTCTCTGCTGCAAACAGACAGGAAAGATGACAATATGTTGGCATAGCAGGTTTTTAGGTCAACAGCTATGCCAACATCTTGCCTTCCCTCCAACTCTGAATGAAGGAACTTCTTAGGAAAGCTCATGTGGAAGTTGTACTGATGTTTGTATGATCTGAAATAGAAAAGTGAAATTTAAGCAGAGGCTTCACACTGTTATGCAAAATGTCTGAGCATCAATCTCACGGTACAGTGTACAGTAACTGGCGTGAGCTGGTTTTACCCCTTAAGCTATGAGATCTAACAAAAGACCCAGATTTTAGTTCTGTGCCTGTAATAGTTGTGGCCAAGAAGCAGTGTTTAGTTAACTATTTTTCATAAGTCAAGGACTCTACTTACCAATGCATCAAAAATGTCCAGGAGAGAGTATGGTGGATCTTGTGTACCACAGTAGAAGCATATCACAATATATTAAGGATTGGAAGGGACCTTGACAGATCATCTAGTCCAATCCGTGACTTTATTTTAAGTACTTGTTTTCTGGATTTGGTCTGAGTCTTCACCCTAAATTCACCTAAGCAACAAAAGGGATGCCAAGGGAAGAGATGTGTAAGACACAAACATGTGATATTGCAAAAACGCATACTCCATTTCATTCATACTTTTAAATCACACTGCCACCTTCTTGTAATCTATTTCCGCTTGCATATACTTGCAGAGGTTTTTTTTGGGCAGCAGGTTTTCCAAGGAGACAGATTTTCGAGAAGAAAGTGATAGTCATTACAAAACTGGAGGCAGTTTCATGCAGTTTTGTTTGTCCAGTGTCACACTTGTGCTGTTTGGTGCTTGTTTGCAGTTTCAAAATTTATTTTAAACAAAGAGAGATGGAGTGGAGAGGTATTTAAGCTCAGTTTCCATGTACCTGGTGATTTGCAACAGCCAAACGAGCAAGTCTGAAACATGAGAGTTTAAGTTTAAGGACATTTGGTAACACTATCTACAATGCATTGACAAGCACAGTAATTCACAGCACCAAACACAGGTGTTACTGAACTGATGGTACTGTCAACTGTGGGATTTAGGTGTACCTTTAGTTTTGATTTCCAAACACTGTATTCAGACCTGATGCTTCAAAGTTGCACCAGCATCAGGAGAGTTGTGTTTTTTCAATTACTATTGGGGTTTTGGAGTTGAGGGGACCAGCACAGGAAAGTTGCTTACTTACATTGGCTGCAAATTCTACAACACAAGACAAGCACTTTCATGTATGCCCTGTTGGACAACACAGCCTTCCTCAGGTGTAACTGTGCTGTCCAAAACATTATACAACCCACAACTCTCCAGAATCAGGAGTGAAGATACATTTTTCCATAACAACTAAAGAGAATAGAAACCATTATGGAACCAATCCAATAAGCTTTCCAAGATTTCCTTGGACTGAAAACTGCCTGTATTTGGGATCTGATCCTGCAGAACATTTGCATGTAAGTGTATTCACATCCATAGAGGGCTTTTATACTCTGACATGACACACAATAAACAAGAATTGAACGAAACAGCAGTGTCAGCAGACAAGATCGGTGTGCGTTAACACTGATGTTCTCTGACTTGCCTTTCCAATGTCTCATACAATCACTTCTGTCCTAACAAAGCCTGTTGTTTTGGATGGCAGTGTGTATGAACTGCAGCTTAGTCTGGGCTGAGGCCAAGGGAGGTATTATTTCAAAGCGGCACATCTGAGCTGTGCCACTAACCCAAAGGGTCTGGACTTGGCATGCTGAGATAAATCAAAATCTGATCAGTTCAAACTACTGGCAAGGCTATGTTTTGCAGCTGTATTGGGCTGCCGCTGCAAGGCAACATCCCATTTGAAACCCATCTCTGAAACTGTAAGGAGAGCTGTGGAAAGCTTGCAGTTCTACCCTGAGTAGCTTGCAAGACAAAACAGTTCTGACAATCTGCTGATAAAGTACCATTGCTTCCATAGTTCCCTGTAGGCAAAGTTTATTGTGAAAGAATAAAGGAAGCTGTAAATAATCTACTGTAATTAATGTTTTTTGTAGATTTCTACACAGAACCTACTTGCTAACGAGACAAACAGGTTAGCTATCTGGCAGTACATCAAATACTACCAGATGCGCAAAGCAAACCAGCTGCTGAAAGAGTCATTGTCTGATTAAATGGAAAAATGAAAATTATAAAAGCTGAGGTGGGAAGGGGGAACATAGACACTGCATTTTTCTTAATGACTTGATAACTTCATCTCTGTTAAAAGTTCAGCCTCAAACTCACTTCAGTACAGCCAGACAAGAATGAGAGGAGAAAGAAAACAAGCTACAAGCTGACTCCATCTGAAGTGTTACAACCTCTCAGACCCTTTCAGACACCCCTTCACAGCTCTCAAAGATGCTGCAACAGACTAAGGAAGAGAGAGAGAGCAAAAGTGGTTGAATCAGATGAAGAATCAGTGTCTCACTAGGAAGCAAAGCCATAGCTATAATGAGTTCTTGCCACAAAGGCAAAATTCCACATAAATATTGCAGGCTAAGCTTTTTAGATGGAAGAACAGAATGGAGAAATGACCACTGTTGATACTGATTCACTAGCAACATGGGAAAACAAAGGGAACCAGAGAAGCCTCACAACTCTCAGCATCACCTGCTTATTGTGTACAGACGTGTTCTGAGCAGGTTTAGACAACCAATATTAGAAGTACTTGTAGATGCCTGGAGCTTCTTCTATGACAGGGCTCCTGCTATCAGGACCCGTAGCTGCACTGGTGTTAGCAGTGTGTGTGAGGGAAAGCATCAGAAGACAACAGGCTGCGTTACAGGAACAGTTTAATCCCTGTAATTATGCAGGCCTGGTAAAGATCTGCAAACTAATTCCAAAGCACAATAAAATGAAGTTTGGGACATTCCCTGAAGGATTTTTGCTTTAAAAACAAGCATTTTGGCAGCCTCTGACATGCATTAACCATTTGGTATATTTTATCGCTAATTATAGAGAGACTATGCCTAATTTCCTCAGAACAACAACCTGAAACGTCTGAAGAGTCTGTTGTAAATTGGCTCAATTGCATTTTAATTAATTTTAATTTATTGCACTGGCTGAAGTTTTTTTCCTATTAAGTGCAGAATAGGCACATTTTTTAAAGGAAAGATACACCAGTGTATGCACACACAACACTGACGAAGAGTCACTCTTAATCTTCGAGGACTGATGAGCCATCAGGTACTCCAAACAGTTGTGAGACCAAAGCTAAACACATGGTGGCTCTGCCTTGGGCTGGGTTCCCACAGAATGTTTGGTCAATTTCTGAAAAGCAGAATTTTTTATCAGATTCTGCAATTACTGTTTGTGTAAAAGTTTTTGGCTGAGAATGCATCAGCATTATAATTACCATGCGGCTGAGGAAAAACTCAAGCATCTGCGTATTTCACAGAATCTCAGAACATTAGGAATTGGAAGGGACCTCGAAGATCGTCTAGTCCAATCCCCCTGCGGGAGCAGAATCACCTAGACTATTTCTTTAAAAACTATAAAAATACGTTCGTACATATCTCTGCCTCACATCAAATTACTTAGAACTCACTGGGCACAGAGAACTATTTGCTCACTTATTGCAGCATAAAGCATTATTTGGTCTTACTGGATTTGACTAAATAGAGCTGCCCTCTTCCTGCAGTTGAAGAAGTTACCTTATACTTCCTCACTTCACTTTCCACATGCATTCTTCAGGCTAAATGAAAAAAAATCCTGTTGTCTCTCCCCTGCTCCCAACACCTACACCCAAAAGCTTAAACCATCTAATTTTCCTGCACTGCCTCAAAAGACACACTAGAATTCAAACCACATTGAAAAAAAACGCGGTTAATTTCTGTGGGGTTTGAATTGAGCCTATGAGGTCTATATGCCCTTTAATTTTAAGCCATGTCTTGATTTTGCAAGTATGAAATGAATTACACAAAATCTGATTGTGCAGGTTTTCATGGATCTCTATATCTCCATGTTGAAGTTGGCTAAGGTATGGCTGATTCTTATCTTCCCCCTCAAATTAATATATCCTCCCTCTGATAATTTTTTTAGCTCAAGCTAGAAAAGAATCTAAATTAGTTAAAAAATAAATTAGCCTGATCTCCTTTGATCTTTGGAACGGACGGTATTTCAAGAGCTGAACTAATCTTTTCTAAATTGCAGTTTTTGATCTTGTAAGTATCTAACTTTGTTCAGGAGTGGGAGTAACAGAGATCCACAGTAACACAGAACAGACACAATTCAAAGCCTCTGGGAGAATGATGAGTCTTGGGGGTGGCCCCAGGAGCTTTGGTGTGTGAGCTGAGTGGGTTTGTCTGAGCCCTTAGCTATGCAGCACTGAACCTTGACAGGTTAGTACCCCTGACTTCCCCTGGCAATGAATAAGATGACCCTTACTCAGGTGTCTAATTATTCACTTTCAGACAACACTGGCCTATGAGTTTGCTTAAAGACAGTGTAATGTCAGTTTAACTTCATTCAGTTACATTCTTATTTACGCAGATGAAAATAAAGCACACCTTTTATCAGTGATATAATAAAGCAATACACTTGGCGTGTTCCAATCGTAAAGTATGCAGCAGCATGAAGAACAACTTTGAACTACACAGCAGATAGAAAGATAACCATCTTCAGTGGAATCGGCTACAACGGGATAGCGTCGTATATAACTGGGTGAAATATCTGATGCTACAGACACAGCAGTACCCTGTAGTCATTATCTACACCAGAAATCTCTGTGATTTGAATGTTAGTCCCTGCATTTAAAAGTATTTGGAGGAAAGCCATACACTTTAAATTTCACTGCCAGTGAGAGATGCAGCTTCTCAAATAAATTTTCAAATCTATAGATCTAGTCATTACCTTATCTTTTCAAACTGAAAAGTGATTCTACACTTTCAGATATTTAATTCTGTTAAGGTCATCACATCATTAGCCAAAACTGAAATACAAACTTACAGGAGATACCAGTAAATTGAGTCATGTGACTAAGCAGGAAAGCAGGAATTAAAGAAAATAAATTAAATCAGTAGTGTTTTAAGACCAAACACAGTGATTACCGCCAGATTAAAAAACAGTGTATAGTTTGAAGAATTGTGGAATATCAGCATCCTAACTTTTCTCAGCTGTGTATTTGGGTTCTCAGTTTGTGTTACAGGAACATCTCTCCTCCTTAACATCAAATATCCAAATTATTTAGCAACTGACGACTCAGCCTTCTGGGTAAATGGGATTCTGCCAGTGATTGAGTGGGAACAGGGACAGATTAGTTATTATCTTTGCAAGTGAGGATGTGAATGAAATAAGAATCAGGTAACAGTATTCCACTCCCCTGTATGATTTATTCTGTCCTTCCAGTGCACTCTGTGAGGCATTAGTATGTCACAGGAAATAATAGATTGCCACTAAAAAAAATACAAAGAGGAATGTGAAGTAGCTTACACTCTTCTAATCTTTCTCTTTCTCCAATGACACCCGATTAGGTCAGTTAGCTAACACGTACCCAGACACAAGAAAATGTATCTTAAATAAATTGCTAAAATTGAGGTCAGTGATGATGGGAAGTCCTATGGTCTTTAAACAGGAATAGGAAATTCTATAAGCTGATATTAAGTTAGCTTTGACCTTGGAACACTCATTTCAATAGTATTTTAATAATGAAAATAATAGGTGTGATTTTTTTTTTTTAGGAGTGTCTTGTGTGCTGCGAGTATATACTTCCCTGTGAAGGGGATCTAGTGGATAACTTCTCATTTATTGGCAAGGTAGTTGTGGGAAAACAACTGATGAATAGGGAAGATTTTTATCAAAGGTTAATAGCTAAATAGCTAAATAGTATAGGATAATAATCTAGGAAGCAACAGTAGTAGAATAATCAACAGAATAATAATAGAATAATCATATTTTCTTTCAGCTCAAAGCAAAGTTTCATATGAATGATAGATATTGCTCCCAGATGGAGTGGCAAGGTGTCACGGTTTAGCACCAAGGCTAAACAGTAAAGGCTGTTGTTCTGTTTTCAGCTATTTCAGATAATTTTCTTAGTGTCTTGCTAGAATAGTGCTGTGTTTTGGAACCAGCGTGAGACAAATGCTGAATCAAATAGACTAAGAAAAGCAGTTCTGAAGGCACAGTGGAAAAATTCCCATGTAACAACATGGAAGTGTTACCCACTTTGTCAGGTGTATTCAAACTGTTCTACTGCAGCCCTAAAGAGGAAATCTCCACTTCAGAAGCAATCGTGTTGGATGTATGTGCTGAATGGCCATGGTGTGTAAAATAGTCTTTAACTGCACCAGAAGGCACCTCTGTTGAACTAAGGGTTCAGTTGGGACTGAATCAAAAGCAAAACAAAACTACTCTCTCAATAGGTTATGATACGTAGCAAAGGACACGTACAGCAGATAAGCTGAACACAGTGATTTGTTAATATCTAAGCCTTTTGTTACTCTTCCCTTGTGGGTTTTGCTTGGACTGCGCAGTCAGGGATGTATAAAAGATTTACACAAACATAATGGCATTAGTTATTGACCTTCTGCTCGTACCCAGATTAACAAATAAACACTGAACATGGAAATGTCAGCTAGGCACTGCCCAAAAAGTTTGGCACACCAACATGAGGTATAAATTGCTCTGTAGCTACCATTTGTCCAATTATTCAGCACTCAGTATAGAAACCAGAAAATGATTCCTGAACACAGGAGAGTTGCCTTGGTGCATTCCTCAGGCATGTATACAATGTGGACCACGCTAACTTTGTATTGCAACTGGTTCATAGTAGTCATCATGTTTGTAATGCCCACCAATAAACGATTGCTCTCACCTTTTCTTGTTCACACACCGAGGATTCCCAGGTCCACAAGTGAACACAAGGATGGCACAGACATTGCTCTGTCTTCAGAATTAGATATTTGAAAACTCATCATTATCTGTTACTGACTCTGCAGCCAACATTTGCTTTAATCTGGTAATGAAATCAACTTTTGTCTCTTCTTTCTGGCCTTATTTTAAAGTTCTTGACCCTATCTATGCAAAATTCTCTGTTGCACTGTAAGCAAAGATGCTAATTACTATTCCCGGGCAACCTCTTACTGGGGCAGGTGTCTTGTAAATGTGTTCTTGCAGTTTAAAATACTCTTAAAATAGCTTGCTGTGGGCAGCATCTTCCTAAGTAGATCTAAGAAACACTGATTAAATAAAGCTTCCCACTGTGTAAAAACCATCATTATTGAAAAGGAATCTGCAAACTAACTAAAGTAGATACGGACTTGTGATTTTTAAGTAAGGTTCTATCCTTCACCAGGCCAATCCATGGAAGTTTTGGATTTCAGGTTTGGGCTCAGACCTTTCCAGTTCATTGTATAGAAAGCTGCCCAATATCTTCTGTGGAACTGCCTTTCTCCCACTAGTCGCATGACCTGCATTTCAGACACTGCCAGTAAAGACTGTGGTGGCTATTAGATGTGTAGATGCATCAATGACAGAATGCTGGAGAGACAGAAATCACTGAGGGAATTGTGCCTTTTCTGGTATTTTCTGCTTCTTTAAAGTGGAGTTTTTAAAGGAGACATACAGAGATTAATAACTTTGCTGTTCTGAAGCATAAATACACTGAAAAGGAAAGGTTTACCTTGATTAGCCAGTAAAAAAACCTTTGGACAGCACATGGAAATCACTCCTCTTCATGCAGATTAGGTTAAAAAAACTAATCGCTTCATACAACTGGTTAAACACAGCAGCCTCTAAAGAATACATACTGTGGCTGGTTGATACATACACTGAGCTCCATGTGTGATCTCACTATGATGTACTCCCAGAGAGTGCTAACTGTAGGGATATATTTTGTGGAGAATGGGCATGTGAGCAATCCCAGCTGTGTGAACTTAGCTGGAGTCTGAGCTAAGGGCTTTGAAGCCTGCTCGGAGAGTTTCTCAAGGTCAGCAATGTGTCTGTGAGAGAGCTGGCACATAGAAGGAAAACAACAGGTTGTGGAATGAAAACTAACTCATTCATAGGACAGACATACTTAACCAATAGCAGTAGCTTTCAAGACATGGACAGATGTCTTGTAACAATCAGCAATGCACTTGTATCACATGGACCCCCCGGCTGTGTATAAGGGGGCCAGTCTGATGCTTAATAAACACCATTCACTTGATCATATTGATCGTCTCACGTCTGTCCATTTTGTACTCCCGGAGAAAATGCTTTTATCATTGCTGGTCCTAAACTGGATTGTTGCCAGTTCATGCATTATTTTCACGTTTTCCTTAAAATCTTGCTACAGCAGTTTGAGTTAGGAGCATCTCAGCCTTTATGTTACAGATTTGGTGAAATCATATTTACTCGTATTCCTGCATCAAACTTTCGGCCAGCATATAAGGAGTTAACATCTCGGCTGTGAGAAAGTTCCCGTGCAAATGGCCAGGGGGTGGAGGTCTTTGTGGGAGTGTGGAAGTGGAGAGGTGGCTCCTGCAGGGGACAAGTTGAGCAGGAGTAGGCCAGACAAATTTTTAGGTCCTTATTTGGGGACAAGGTTTTCCTTTTCCCCTCTTCTTGGTAACCCCTCCCTGTTTGTGTGTCTTGGGAGTCTGTTTTCAGTTTCATTTTGGCCGTAGCACCCTGCAGCCTCTCCGTCCCTCTTCTGCTTTACCCCCACCCTCTTTTACCCTTTCCCTTATCCTCATTATATCTCATTTTTATCTCTTCCTGTTATCTCAGACCATATCACAGGAAAATGCTTAATTAAGCATTTAAGCACTGCCTAGGAGATTCCCAGTCTTTCATTTTTACTCCCTCCTTCCCTCTCATCCCTGGCTTTTAGTGTTTGTTTGGAATTAGGGGTTAGCAGGTCTGGGCGGGGAGAGAGGTGGACTTGAATGTTTGAGGAAGAACACACTTTTTTTTTCCTTTTCCTCTTTCCCTTATTTTTTTCCTAAAATAAAGTCTTTAATAAGGTTCAATAAAGTTTAATATTTCTAATTCCAGTTTCTGGAAGTGTGTTTACTTCTTTTTTCCCTGCGGAGAGAGGACATTTCCTTCTGCATGGTTAGGCAGAATACAATGTTGTGGGCTCACCAGGTGCTAAACTGTGACATTTTATTTGTTCTTCATTTTCATCCAAGTAAGAGTTATTTAGTACTTGTTCTAGAACAAAGGGGAAAAAATGTCACCTATTTAAGCTCAAAAACAAAGTAGAAAAAAGTATTCTCCTAAATTAAAATAAATCAGTTTTATGTAGTTTCTGGTGATTGCTGAATACACGTAGCTAATCCTATGAAGTCTGTAGTGTTTTTTACTACAGTACTGTTTTTCACTGTGTGTGTTTGACACAGCATGCAGTAGTTGCACACAGGTAACTTTGACTGGAGTATTACTTGCTGTCCAAAATTTTAGAGTCAGGGAGGGAGGGAGGGCAGAAATGAAATAAGGAGGGACT
>JAOXOE010000874.1:39145419-39172937 GCA_028565055.1 Phoeniculus purpureus
AGCTCTGTGGTAGGGGTTGGACTTGATGATCTATTAGGTCCCTTCCAACCCTGGTAATACTTTGATACTATGATATACTATGATAACTCCCACTCTCTCAGCCTGTCCTTGAAAAAAGAGAGATGCTCCAGTCCTCTGATAATTTTCATGGCTGTCCATCAGATATGCTCCAACAGATATGCTCCTTGTCCTTCTTCTGTTGGGGACTCCAGAACTGGACACACTAGTCCAGGTGAGGTCTTACTAGGGCAGAGCACAGCGGCAGAATCACCTCTCTTGATCTGCTGGCCACACTTCTTTTGATGCAGCCCAGAATGCAGCATTCCAAAGCTTAATGCTCGCCTGATCCCAGGTCTATGTCTGGAAAAGAGTCACTGCATTCACATCTGGGATGGCCATAGAAATCCACCACAGTAAGCAGTGAATATGAGAGTCAATGCCAATGTTATGCTGCTTTAAAAGACTCTCTGTCAGCTTTAACACAGCTTTCTCCATTGTGCTAAGCTTGCTTCCCATGGAGGCCCTTGTTGCTTACCTACATCTCTGCAAAGATGATTATCGTTGCCCCACCTTCTGTCTTGTGAAGGTAATCTTGAGTTTCCCACTGCTTCACCTTAAATCTGAGGCGTTCCTTTTCAAGTCCCGTCCAGACACAGCAGCTCTCCAGTCCACAGCGAATATCTTCAGCTTAGCTGGGCTTCCCACTGGCCACTTTCTTCTCCACAGGAATACAGACCCTATCACATCAGGGTCACCATTTGTGGCAATTAACAGGCACAGACTCCACAATGAAGACAAGCGAGGACAAAGCAAAATAATTTTTGAACGATTCTATTCCCTTTCATACACTCTGTTATCACTACAGATACACTTGTCTTCATACCATTTGTTACAGTAACATCACCTCCGTACGGCACATAATGGCACTCAAGACGATCTGCTCCTTGACATACCCTGGTACTGAGGTCAGACTGACAGCTCTATCTCAGAATCACTGAATTATTGAGACTGGAAAAGATCTGTCAGATCAGCAAGTCCAGCCTATGACCTAGTATCACCACAATCAGCTAGACCATGGCACTAAGTGCCACATCCAGTCTTTTCTTAAACGTCTCCAGGGATTGGGACTCTACCACTGCCCTGGGCAGTCCATTCCAATGTCTGATCACACCTTCTGTGAGGAAGTGCTTCCTAACATCCAACCTAAACCTCCCTTGGTGTAGATTCAGGCCATGCCCTCTTCTCCTATCACTAATTGCCTGGAAGAAGAGCCCAACCCTCAGCTGACTGGCTACAACTTCCCTTCAGGTAGTTACAAAGAGTGATAAGGTACCCTCTGAGTATCCTCTTCTCCACGCTAAACAACTCCAGCTCCCTCAGCCTCTCTTCAGAAGACTTTTCTGCTAGTCCCTTCATCAGCTCTCCTCTGGACCTGCTTCAGCATCTCAGTATTTTTCTTGGAGTGGCCCAGAACTGCACACAGTACTCAAGGTGAGGACTCACCAGGGCCAGGTATAGGGGGAGAATTACTTCCCTAGTCCTGCTAGTCACACTGTTCTTGATAGAAGCCAAGATACCATTGGCTTTCCATGCCATGTGGGCACACTACAGGCTCATGTTCAGCTGGTTGTCAATCCACATTCACAGATCCCTCTGCTCTTTCCCCAATCTGTAGTGCTGCATGGGGTTACTGTCGCCAAAATACAGGACCCTGCACTTGGCCTTGTTAAACCTTATCCTCTTGGCCTCATTGCCCATTGACCCAGCCTGTCCAGATCTTTCTGCAGCATCTTCCTAGCCTCCAGCGTACCAACACAGCCCCTCAACTTGGTGTCATCCGTGAATAAAATACTCCCAGGTCATCAATAAGATGTTGGAAAGAACTGGGACTAGTAGTGATACCTGAAGGACGCTACTGGTCAGTCTGCCAACTGGATGTGGCACCATTCACCACCACCCTCTGTGCCCGGTCATCCAGTCAGTTTTTAACCCAGCAGAGGAGGGTGTACCCATCCAAGCCATGGGCTGCCAGCTTTTCCAGGAGGATGCTGTGGAACACTCTGTCACATCATTTCATGATTGCTAAGCTCAAGACAGCCTCCAACCACCCCACCTCTCACCATATCTTCTTGGTTTGTAAACAGCAGGTATAGTGAGGCATCTCCCATGATAGGCTCACTTACCAGTTGCATCAGGAACTGGTAAGTTCCACACATTCAAGGAACATCTTAGACTGTTTCCTCTCTGCTGTGGTGTGTTGCATTTCCAGCACCTGTGAGGTAAGCTGAAGTCCCCTATGAGAACAAGGGCTAGAGATTACAAGACTTCTGCCAGCCTCCTGTAAAATGCCTCATCCACCTCTCCATCCTCGTTGAGAATGAATATTCATATTTTCTCCTTAGAATATATATAGTAACTTTATAAGCAATTATGTGGTCTCCAAGGGCATCTTCTTTGCATTGATTCTCAAAAAAACCCCAATTCCACTCGCATTACCACTAGAAATCCAGCAACTAACTACATAGAAGAACACAAGGAGAAGGAAAAAACTGAATAAAGAGTGTGAGTCTGTGAGGTTGATTAAAATGAAACCTACACACACAACTGAGTTTGCTTACCTACCTCCAAAATTAGTACCTGGGACCCAAAAAAAATCAATGGCAGGGCACTGAGGAAAGTCTCTCCATATGCCCACGTGTCCTGTTGTACCAGCAGCTCTCACGTTTAAAAGTTAAAAAGTGGAGGTGGAAGATAAAGTCATGTTTAAATACTCTTCAGTTAATTTACACCACGAATCAGCATGCCCAAAGTGACTGCCTTATGGTTACAGCAGTAATGGGATGTTCCTTCCAGACACAAACATTTTCCTTCCCTGCCTGGAGAGGGAGCTGCCAGCAGTCAAATTCCTCACATCAGCATCTTAGATAAAAGCCTGAGAGGGCTAAACAAGGCTCCTCCTATATGAGCAGACTTAAGACCAAAAGCGGTGCTCGCTCCCCATGTTATCAGTTGTGTGACATATACTCTAAACAAGAGCACTTCAAAGATGGGTCATAATGATGAAAACGACCAAGTTACGGTATTTCCATTTTTTTTTATTAACAAAGAAAATACATCACATTTACATTTCAGAATATTTTTAACCAAGGCCTTTTTGTTAAAGCTTTAGATACCTAAAAAGTGTCTACAAGACTCACACCTGCATGGAGTTTTGCAAATCACACAGTAGTCACTAAACTGCTATATTGCACAAAGATCCACACAACACGCATCATTCGTCGCTTAGTCTACACTATAAAGTGCTGTTTCATAGGAAAAAGTTTGTTCTGAAAAAGTAAGTGTCTGGATAGGCAAGTACTGCTGAACTGTGTTTCTGGAAGGTGACACTTCTGTCGTAGTGATAAAAATCTGGCTGTTGTCAGTGCTTCTGACAGTGCAGTTTTTTATTTAGTATGCTGGAGTACGCACCATAGAGTAACGTCATTAATGTTTCTTAAGTATTCAAGTAACATCAGAAGCCAAATCAATTTTTAAAAGCAGAGTGAGATAAATACAAACAGACTTATGAAAAGGTAGATGAGTGTTTCAAGTAGCATCTCTGTCCAGTAGAATAATTGCATAGTAGAGCAGACGTTGAATGAATGTGAGATGAAGCCACATGAGACTTGGTCTAGGTGATCCTGCTCTGGCAGGAGGATTGGACTAGATGTTCTGTGATTCTGTGAGAAAGAAAACCCCTTAATTTTTGTCTATAATTTCGAACCAATAACGTTTAATATTTGGGGTTTTTTTTAAATAAATGAGTCTGAGACATTTTCTTCATCTCTAATATAAAGTGTGCAGTTAATGAATATTCCACAAAGTAATGTGAGGCCAAATCCTGGTAATACCAGTCCAAATGCTTACAAAGAATCTAAATGTGGAATTACAGAAAGCTAGTCATGAGACAAAACTTCAAATCTGCCCCAGTTTCTGAAACTGAGGTCTGGGTCAACAAACCAGAAGGTTCAATGGTATCAGCTACACTATACCAGCTACATTAAGCTGATAGCAGGTTTTTAGATGATT
This sequence comes from Phoeniculus purpureus, assembly GCA_028565055.1. NCBI lineage: Eukaryota > Metazoa > Chordata > Aves > Bucerotiformes > Phoeniculidae > Phoeniculus > Phoeniculus purpureus. The sequence continues at coordinate 39,149,488 of JAOXOE010000874.1, forward strand.
GGATAAATGATTTATACAGTGGGAGCTAGTGAAGAGACAATCCTGTCCTGGGGTCAGCTTGACTACTGGGTTCACACAAACAAGAATGTGAGCCTTCTACTCAATGGAGTCTGTTAACATGTAAGTTTTCAGTGCTTGACTAGCTAATCATGATTTAACATCTGACTGACAGAAATAAAGTGTAAGAAACAATATGTTTCAGCAGCAGAACAAGATTTGCTGTGTCTCATTACAACTGAAGTTGCTCCAAGATCTCAAAAAGAAATCAAACAAAAAATCAGCATGTTTGTGTTCCCTATGAAGCCATTCAGGAACACTCAAGTCAGAGAAAGGCAGAAGGAGGCCGTCAGGACTAAGTGACTGCGTAAACGATCACACAAGGTGGAGAAACCCTGTATGTGCATAGGTTGCTTCCATTTAACGATCAGAATTGTGTGGATGTCTTTTCAGCAGAAGAGACATTGTAAAAGTCACCTTAAGTCTTGGTACCAACCAAAAAGGCAAACGCAGTTTTAGGACTGTGTGAAGGAAGTTAACTGCAGACTTTTGTCACCTTTTCCAACAACAGAGTATCTGTACGGAGGGCTCCTTCAGTCAGCCTCAGAAGGCAAGAGGAGAAAGAGGTGCAGCAGGATGCTCACTAACACAGAACAGCTTCCATCCAGTAAGAGGAAACACGAAGGGGAGGGCATAATGGAAAAGGCTATGATAACCACCTACTACAAAATGAAATTACCTAAATGACTAGCAAAGGACAATGGGCCAATTTAACACCTGCTGCGTGGGACACCATGTGTTTCTCACACAAGCACTCAAGGAAACTGTGGAACACACCTCCTCACAGTCTTACCAAGACAGAAACATTTCTGGGTGAGACGAAGACAAGACACTGGGAGGAGTGAACTCCAGGTCAGATCAGTATGACAGTTCAGAAAGCAAAGCACACAAAGGTTTTGCCTTACAACCTACGCTAATTTAAATATACTGTGATTTTCAGTTCCCTTTTCATAGCCCTACAAATGTATACACGTACTTATTAAGCACACTTCACACACACTCATCAAGATGCAGCACTATCCCCAAATCAGAAAGCATATCCCCAAATTAGAAAGCACCATGTATGCATTAGAAACATCCTTCACATTAGATCCTTGTATTTCCACAACACAAGTTAACAGTTCAAGTACACAAATGTGTTTTCACATGTATTTCTATAAACAGATTCAGTCCCCCTCTGTGCTCAGAAGACAGGGCAGGTGATTAGAGACTGCCAACACGAGTTCACCAAAGTCAAACTGTGGCTGACTCATTCTGTGATGGAATGACTTCATCAGTGGACAAAAGAAGAGCAACAAATGTCATATACGTAGACTTGTGTAAGGACTGCGATATGATCCCCTAAAAACATTCTTACCTATAAATCTGACAATGACAGGTTTGATGGATGGACGGAATGTTCAGTGGCTATGGAAATGGCTGGATGGTGATGCCCAGTAAGTTATAGTCAATAGCTCAGTGTACAAGTGGAAACCAGTAATGAGTGGTGTCCTTAAGGGTCTGTACTGGCACCAATACTATTAAATATATTCATTTATAACACAGACAGTGGGACTACTTGCACTCTCAGCAAGCTTACAGTTGACATCAAGCTGAGCAGTTAATTCACTAGAGAAAGGAATACCATCAGAAGGACCCTGACAGGCTTGAGGTGTAAGAAGCGATCTAATGTATACTTGCAGCCCAAAAAGCCAATTTTATCCTGGGATGCAAGGTGGTCAGCAGGGTAAGGCAGGTGGTTCTCACATCCTGTTCTCCCAAGACTCCATCTGGAGTACTGCATCCAGCTCTGGGGACCCCAGCACAGAGTGAGTCCAGAGCAGGGCTAGACCATAAAAAGGTGCTGAAACACCTCTAATGTGAAGAAAGGCCGAGAGGATTGGAGGTGGTCAGCCTGGAGTGCAGAAGGCTCTGGGGAGACTCCTCCACACCCTTTCAATATATAAAGAGGGCTTAAAAAAAAGACGTATAGAGAAGTATTATCAAGACCTGTAAAAAGACAGGACAAGGGACAACAGTTTTAAACTGAGAGAAGGTAGGTTTAGATTAAAGACAAAATTTTTAACTTGGAGACTGATGAGACCCTGGAACAGGTTTTGTAGAGAAACTCTGGATGCTCCAACACTAGAATAGCTCAAGATCAGGTTGGACGGAACTTTGAGCAACCTGGTCTAGTGGAAGACATGCCTCCCCACAGCAGAGGGAGTGAACTAGATGATCCTTAAATGCCCACTGCAACTACAACCATTCTGAGGTTCTATGATTCTATGAAAAATTACTATTTGATGCATAGTTTTTAACATGAGTAGAACAGAAATTTGAGGAGAAACATCCTCTAAGGCAAAAATCTGGTCTCAAAACTTTATCACTGCATTTTCACTAACTAAAAAAAAAAAAGCTACTTGATCAAAAAATTAACTAACAGAAACAAGTATTAGAAGAAATTCATGGGGGTTTTTCAAGTTCACATGTAGTAACTCACTTGCTTTTTCCTAGATACCCGATACCATTACATACGCAAATACTTCTGAATTTGGACTCCAAAGTCTGATGTTTAAAGTAGAATTGCACTTTATATATTTTATATAGCCTATAGTAAAAGCCTGGAAGAGCAAAGAAACTTATCATTATACCTCAACTATAAGACACAAGGTAACTAGAGTTTAGCTTACAGTCACATTAAAGGTGTATGACATGCAACCAAGTTCTACTTGACTCTCCTCTTTCCAAACACAACCTAAATGTTCAGCTGCAGTTCTCATTTCATGCGGCTTTATATTGTATTTTTAGAAATGTTACTTCATTCTGAAAGGCTTAACTCCTGATGCTTATGGTTTAACTGGAAAGCATCTGATACCTGAGAGGCAGACTTCTTAGAAGGAGAATAGCAATCTGTCCTGATTTGTATTAGAAAGGAACACATTCTTCTCAGTGGTTTTACTCTTCAGCCAAGCCTCTTCTAAGGAGCTGCACTTTTTGAAGTTAATGGCATATTTGTGCAGACAGTGTCTGCTCTACAAGTGATAATACTCGACGTTTTTACCAAGTTTTACCAATTTCTACAAGCGACTGGTCTGCAGAAAGGCTCTTGCTTATTCCTTCTCCTGTGAAGAACAAGATCACTGCTAAATCTTGCATATGCAGTCATGGTGCAGCGAGAGGCCATATCTCTGGGCAGGGCAGTTGACCCGATACTGATCAACAGGATGTTCCAACCCACAGATGTCATATTTGGTATAAATCTGAGGGATTACAAGAGTCGAGCTTTTCTTCTTCAATGGTCGGTATCCAAGGAGGACTTTGGTTTGCTCTCCCAATCCATGCATTCCAGGATCCAGTTGTGGAATACAGCTTCTGCATCTGATTGCCATCACTGAATCCAGCATCTGCCCACATCCTCAGTGGTGACATTGTTGTAACTGCCATCAGGGAGTCTGGGTTTGGTATTGGTTGTGTGTATATTTGTATCTGTATCATTTTATTGTTACTACTTTCATTAAACCAGTTACATTTTACTTCAGTTTTTCTTTTCCGTATCTCCCTTTCTCTTTTCCTTTGGGAGGGGAGAGAGTTTAACAGAGAGCATCTGCTATTCATTTAACCCTTGACACAATCACATGCTGTCAGTTTTGACTTCATTAAATGCAGAACCGATTAAGTAAAGATTTAAGTCACAAAAAAAGGCAAATTTCTACCCCTGAAGAGTAATTTTGGTTGCTAGTCAAACTTCTTCCTGGCTTCCCCTGGGAAGAAAGTTTGTGAGAATAGTGTTGCAGAGAGCACAAGAAAGGCAGGAGGGTTACTGGAAGAACATTTTCCATGAGTATGGGAACTGTCTGGATTGTTTGTTCAAGAAAAACATAAACCAGAATCTTAGGAGCAACATGTAGGTAGAATGTAATTAATTAAGACTGAAAACTAAGGTAGAATTTTTCTGTTCTCATGTTACAGCTCAGAAAAGCAATGGAAAATATTAATGCTGTAGAGGTTATCATGGTACTACGTATTTTGCTGTGACAGCTTCCTCAAGATGAACTGCTGCACCACCCATTAAGGCAAATGCTGGGTACATTATGCCAGAGCACTCCACCTTACACTCATAAAGGCATTTCATAGGGCCTGCATCGTAAAACCCCACCTTGCCTTTGTCACAATCAAGACAGATGCCCAAGCGTGAAGGCAGGGGAAGGATTCTGCTCGCAGGATCCTTGGGAGCAGCAGGTGTCATGGGAATAAAGAATTTCTTCATGCCTAAAGTGACCAATATGAAAGGCTGTGATGAGTCAAAGAAGGTGTCTTCACTCCCACTGTCAAGACCGCTGTCTTGCTCGCATCTAGAACAAAAAAAAAGAACCATTTAATTTTGTCAAATTTTGAAGTAGGAGCAGTGATGTGAACTGGAGAGACAGACCACCACACAATCACCTGCAAAACCTTGAGATTTAGTAGATAGAGACCATTCAACCAGGCCACTTCAGACAACTAGTAACGGCCAATTGCTAAAGAGGACACGACCTCAGAAGGCTTTACTAAAAAGCGTATCTATCTAGGTGTACTAATGTTAGGCAATCATTAATAAACCTACACACACAGCAAATTAGCTAGCTTCTTAAGCTAACCACGTTATTTAGCAAATATGAGTAATATGAACAATCATTACAGACAAGTTAGTTTTGTTTACAAGTTAAATGAGACCAATAAATACATTTAACATTACTGTTGTTCTGAGATTTCCACGCTGTATTACAAAAACTGTATTTAAAATTCCAGTTAAAATTCACAGCACGAAAACCAGTGGCTTAAGTTTTCGTTTCTTTCTTTTTTTTAAAGCGCTCTCCCTTTAGGCTTCCCTGAACCCTTGTTTCCCATCTGGTCACTGGGGGAATTTTGTATCATGATTCATTGAGTTTACCTGCTTTTCCTATTATTTCTGTTCCCGGACTGGAGAAGCACACATTCTTCTCTGTAAAAAGTCTCTAGCTAGGTTTGTGATTTTGGGGTGTTTGGGACAAGGTTGGGTGTGTCTTAGCTGTAGTTTTCTGAATGTTTCTATGGGTAAGGAAAAAGAAACCAGGAAATCAGGACCTAATTACTCCCTTTGTACAAAAGGCTCAATTTGATTTAAGTAGATCAGACACCGGAATTTTTACACTTTTGGTATATATAATGAAAGAGGGAGCCAATGCATTTGTGAGATTCCTGAAAAAGTTAAGAGTCCCCAGGAGACAGCCTTCCAGCCTGCAGTTGACACAAGGGGACTGATGGACTGGAAGTCTAAGAGCTAAAAACCCCGAAGTTTTGCTTTGCTGAGAAGATATGTTGTAAGCTGTGCTCAGGGGGATGGATGTGAAGGAATGTGCAACGATGGGAGGACCAGTGTGACAAAATGTGAAGATGAATGTGAGGAGAGGGAGATAAGTAGAGAGTGCTTGGGTAATTAACTGTTATGGGATTGGCTGATCTACTCAGCAGAATAACCAAAAGGTGAAACGTTTAAGGCAGGGAAAATGTTTTCTTCATCTTAGAGACCACCGCCAAGAACCCCCAGACTAACTGCGCAGATGCGAACAGGAGGTGTTAAGGAAGGGGTTCATGATAATGATTTCTGCCCAATTAATTGTAATAACCCCTCCCTATTTATGAATGTGTATGAGAAGATAATCTGATCAAACTCGTGCTTCAGGGAAGGTTGGAAACTTCCCCTGTGCGCCCAGTGCTGCAATAAAGCATACCTGCTCTTAACTCTCTGTGAGTTAGAGCTCATTTTCTGCACGCCACAGTTCCTCGACACAGCCACAATTACTGCAGCTTTAATGGAGAGCTGGAAAGTTTTTTATTGGTTTACTCACTGTGCTTTGGCTTGTGCTCAGCAGCACACCAGTACCATACAGAAGCATATAGCCTCAGATAAGCCAGTGACTTGGAACGCACTGTAAAACAAACTACAGCACATAAAGGGACATTGTACCTTTGACACGCTGCCAAACCTAGTATGCTAAGGGAATTAAGTCAGCGTCTTACTATTGATAATTAAACACTGCTTCAAGCTTGCAACTGATGCTTTTACCTTCTTGCATTAACTCACATTATCTTGACATATACAGGAACTTGATTTCTTTCCTAAAAAGAAAGGAAATGCGACTCTGGATAATTAGAACACCTTCCTACTAATAGTAGGGGAAGAACATGACAACCTGCCTCACGTCCTTCAAGCCACTTTTCACTAGTTAGGTTCACTCAGTATACTAACTGAGATCAGACTTGCTCTTCATTTTTACAGAACATACACAAAACATGTATTAAGAAGAGTGTGCAATTTACCTTGTGCTGGTCACATCATTGGTATTATGGAACAATTTCTGTATCTTGTTGCCTGAAACAACTCCTACTTTCACCAGGTATGAATAAGCTTCCACATGAAAAGCCCAGAAGTGCTTCCCTTTGGCAATTCCATTGTCACCAATGATGTAATCCAGGGTTGTGTAGCATCCAGTCTGCATGCGCTCAGATCCTAGCAGCAGAGGAAATCCAGCCCTGCTTTCCACAGATGTTCTTCGTGGGTTCAGCAGGAGATGTTCACTGTTGTATCCACACTTGTCATCAAAAAGAAAACTGAAAACTGAAAAACAGTATGCCAAAAAAATTCCTCTCAGTTAAGCACTTGGACTTCTGTGCATATAAATCATGCCAGCGTTGAAACATCTCATTTTTAAAGGCTAATACGAATGTCATGCAAGCTAACAGTCTTGGCTTGCTGCCCAATTAACCTGTTTGTTAATAGTACTTCTAAACATTTCTGCAACCAGTGACAGTAGAGGAGAAGTCTAAAAGCTACTGGAAACCATCCACAGTTCTTAACATTCACAGACAGATTCATCACCTTGTGAACATAAGAAAGTCCAGTACCTGGAGCTGGAGGTGTATGTAAAACAACTTCTCGGCTCCAAGGGCTACACATGGATCCTTTATATCCTCGAACTCGAAAAGCATAGCTGCTGTTGTCATCAAGATCAGATATTACTTTGCACTTGCTGCAAACTTCAATCTCCTGCCATGCTGCATTCTCCTCCTCTCTGTTAAACTTATGATACTCAAGAACATAGATGTCAGCTGAGTCTGTCTTCCCAGGGCATTCCCAACTGATCAGGGCTTTGTTGTATATTCTGCTCTGGTCTTCATTGATTTCTGGTACTTCTATTCCTGGAACATCAGAGATTCAGGAATAAAAGAATTAACCATAGAAGTCCTTTGTTGAGGCACTCAGCAGAGCACTGTCTCTGTGGTTGGGGAATTCTCATGTACTCAGTTAAAGAGAGCAGACGAAGATGAGCCTTTCCATTCGCTTAAACAAATCTCTTACTTTCTGTTCTCACTTAGAAAGTTGTATTACTTACTCTTGCTGGCAGCTACAAAAAATACAATAAAAACCTATTCCTTTCTGTCATGCAACCAAAAAGCTTCTAGGAAAAGCTAGTGTTACTTAACTACAGTATTTTGGAAGCCAATATAAGCAGATACTGAATGAAATGGCATCTCAGGTTTAACAAAGCTGAAGCTATCATTGCTTCCAGGTAATGCCCTGTGTATCACAAGGGGCAATGCAAGTCACAAGACTGAGTTCTGCAAAAGCATTCCTGCATAGCTTTCAGCTCTTTCCAGAGATGCCTTTAAAGTTGAGACAGACCTGATGCTCTTGCAACTTACCACTGGAATGGAAGGTTAAATCACCAAGGACCTCTTCTTGCTTGGCTATGTCCACCACAAAGTCTTCAAAAGTAGTTTCAGCTGCTGGCCTGAAGCTATTCAGAGATTCAGTAGCTTTCTGGATTCTGAAAGTACAGTAGAGGGATGGCAGAAGAGAGAATAGAGACTTCACAAATGTGTGTTCCTTAAAGCAAAAATGGTAAGTTCTGCTTTACAAAGAGTTGTACTTTCATGTATTTATCAATGTCTCACGGAAATTTTTGTCTCTCTAGACAGAATTCAAATATAACATTTAAAGGTCTTTATGTCTTATGGCCAGATAACAATCAGTTAAGGGATGATGTTCAAAGCACAAAAGAGATGTGAAGTGCTAATGGAGAATAAATATTAAGTTAAGAGTGTAAAGCCAGAAGAGACCTGTTGATTAACTTGCAAATATCCAACACAATCTCTGAGCAAAGGAATGCATCAGACCTGAATGGGCCACTCTTCTACTGAAGTTCTACAGAACAAGGCTAGGCATTGTCAAAGGTCAGAGACCTCCTGTGTGCTGTTTCATAACACATACTGTAATGTGGTAATACCTACTGAACAGTACTGAGACTATCTCTTGAGCCTCTGCAATACAAGGTACTGCATTCAGTCCTTTCCTAGAGGGTGTCAAAGGAATATAACTGCCAGGACATTCTGGGACAGTACCTGACATGAAGTTGTTTTGCTGTTTGAACAAAACAAGAAGGATCAGTTTCTTTAAGCACTTCTTGAGCATATCCCACAAGGCCATTATTTTCCAGAAGCCCTTGATATTCTTCTGCTTGTGTTTGCAGTTTTTCCAGCCTTAAATTCTTAGACGCTTCAATTGCCCTAAGAGCTGCCAGTTTCTTCTCTTCCAAGACATGAGATAACTTCTCAAAATTCTGCAATGCTGCTTCTTTAGCTTTTTCACTGTTGCGCTAGGAGGGGAAAAAAGACATTTTAGACAGATTCCACAGCACTGTGGCTGAAGCACACTTAAGGTTAAGATACCACAGCAACCTAGTAGTCTGTGTGAAAGGCAAGGTTAGTAAGCTTTCTTATGCTCTTCAGCAATGAAAATGCAATCAGCACTGCAACCAAGCTAGTAAACATACACTGTCTTAACACACAGAATGATTAGCCAGAAAGTATTCTGATTTTGTCTTGAGTTATGCATGGCATCTGTCTACACAGCTCATGCAAAAGCAAGTCAGTCTCATGTCTTCATGGCCAAGAGACAGGTGCTAGTCCACCTTTCCCAATCACCCTGAACTGTGGGTCCAGCCCACTTTCTCATGTATGCCTCAAAACTGTAGAACTATACTAGTTCCCTGGATAAAAGAAACTACAGATCATAGAATCATAGAATCATTAGGGATTGGAAGCAGCCTCAAAAGACCATCTAGTCCAATCCTCCTGCCACAGCAGGATCACCCAGACCAAGTCAAACAGGAACATATCCATATTGTTTTCTAGAAGTTCTAAGCACCTACAACACAGGCTTTAAGACGAAAGTACCTTCTCCACCATAAGTCACTACAGAATCAGTCAGGGCTGGAAGAGACCACCTGATCATCCAGTTCCAAGCCCCCTGCCATGGGCAGGGACACCCCATCCTAGATCAGGTTTGCCACAGCCTCATCCAGCCTGGCCTTAAACACCTCCAGGAATGGGGCTTCAACCACCTCCCTGGGCAACCCATTCCAGGCTCTCACCACTCTCACAGTGAAGAACTTCCTCTCCTCCTCATATCCAGTCTAAACCTACTCATCTCCAGCTTTGCTCCATTCCCCCTAGTCCTGTCGCTACCTGATATCCTAAAAAGTCCCTCCCCAGCATTTTTGTAGGCCCCCTTCAGATACTGGAAGGCCACCTCAGAGCCTCCTCTCCTCCAGACTGAACAGCCCCAACTCTCTCAGTCTGTCCTCACAGGAGAGGTGCTCCAGCCTTCTGATCATCCTCCCGGCCCTCCTCTAGACATGCTCCAGCATGTCCACATCCCAATCTGCCTGCCAGAGCAGGATCACCTAGACCAAGTCACATAGGAACATATCCAGGCGGGTTTTAAACATCTCCAAAGAAGGAGACTCCACAACCCTGCTGGCAGCCCCTTCCAGTGCTCTGTCACCCTCGTTATGATGAAGTACCTTCTCCTATTTATAAATCGAACCTTCTCTGTTCCAGACACACTCACATATCTATAGCCCGGCAGAATATTTGTCCCCCATAAACTGCACCCTGCGACTGTTGTATTTGCAGCATCTCCTGGATGGACAAGAAATGTCACAGATCCCATCAATTCACTGGGTCCCTTTTGGAGGAGTTATTTCTTATGAGCAGGCTGGGCAGAGAGGAACAAGATTCTGCTAAGTGCTCCAACACTGTACATGGGCAGAAGGCACGAAGAGGCTTTTCAGTTCATGCTTATGGGGACAGGCACCCCAGCACCCCTGAGAACTCTCCTGGAGAAGACTCATTTTTAGAGCATTTGAACCTGTAACGAGAAATACTAGTATGTAACAAAGCCAGAAAGCAAACCCTTATTCTTGAATTATACTAAGAATAGTCCAAACCTTAGATTTCTCTTTTTTAATTCCCATTAGTGTTAAGTTAATCATATGCTCAACCCTAAAGGGTACATTACAGCTGCACCCAACCCTGAAATCTTCTTTAGAGAGAGAGAGAGAAGGGAAAAAACATGAGATAGAGGAAAAAAGTCTGACAGAGTCTTTACCAGTGATTTGTCAAATAGTTGTTCAAAGTTATTACTATCAGTTTTGCAAGCTGAACAATTAGCATGAGTGAAAGCATAAAGAAGAACATTCACTTTCAGATCTCCTGTCACAGAGGGATACAGGCTTGGGGGTTGTTTTCCAGAACAGTAACAGTAATGCTTTCCCCAAGCCTACACAACTGTCAGTTTAGAGAAGGAAGTAGGCAGCTCACTAGATAATTTCCATGAACAACCTCAATCAGGGAGCTGCAATCAAGTATCAGGAACGCAAAGACATTCTGTGGTTTTGAAAAGACAGACTACTATTTTGCACGGGCGTGCCAAGCCCGGGCAGTAAGACAAGTGTTTTATTTAACTTCTCCTTTAACAAAGAAGAGTTCACAGAACAACACGGCAGATAAGAGTCATTACAGCAGTCTCATAGCTGACGGCACAGGTGTCTGTCTGGGCTAACTCCAGTGCAGCCTCACAAAACAACAACTCCGAAAGGTTCCTCTGCACTTAAAGCGTGCTTGGATCTTGTTTTGGAAAAACTAACTACTCTTTCAATGTCTGCTTATTTTCAATTGGCGCAGTGTGTCAGAGGGGCTTTATAAGTTCCTCTTACCTTCAGGCAGCTGCCCAATACACCTCCTCATTCCTAGCATGAGTTTTCACATCGGAAAAACACCGTTCCACTTCCACAACGCCATGGACACGGCAGGGTATGTTCTGAGATTTAGTAAGGCCAGGAAAAAGAAGAAATTAAAAGCCACCCAGTACGATTAAGCGGCAATTGGATCAAAACCCCTCTCTTAGTGAAAGATATGTAAACAGCACTGCTAGAGAAGTATTGTCCAAAAAGGAACCCTGCTAGACTAGTCGGCTGTAGATTTCCTCTTTTCCTAAAGCTGCAAGGTATGTATTTGAAAGAATGAAATACACAGCACTGCTTCAAGCCTCCTGTTTAGTCTCTGTGCCTCATGGAGGCTCAAAACTGAAGCAAACCAAAAACACGCTTGAATTAAGACTGAGTTCACCAAAGCGAGTAAAGCCGCAGCTGTGAGCAGCGCCACAGACAGAAATCAGACTGATGCCCTGGGTGCCTCTTTTCCTACCAGATGTTTTTTGCAGCTGTTCCCAGCCACCACTGGAGTTACAGCCCTTGATCCCAAGTGGCAGCTCCAGTACCACTTTCAGATCTTTAAACTCTGGCTAAACAATGCAGCTGACAGTCACAGAATTACTGAGGCTGGAAAAGCCCTCTGAGCTCATCCAGCCCAGTCCAGGACCTAACATCACCCCAGCAGCCAGACCACGGCACTCAGGGCTACATCCAGGCTGTCCTTCAACATCTCCAGGGATGGGGACTCTATCACCTCCCTGGACAGTCTGTGCCAGTGTTGACTGGTTTTGGGGTTATTCCCCTCAGCTAAGGATTCCCCAGGACTCACTGTAGCAATGAATTCAAACTCTGTCCCAAATAAGCACTGCCATCTTCAATTAAGAATCTTAAAGACTAAATCTCCAGAACCTGAAGTCCAAGTTCCTGACACCTTGTGCACCTACCACTGATTTTTCCTTGCCAGTACGACACAAAACCAGCACAAAAGCAGCACTGGGCAGCTGGCACTTATGGACAAACTCATCTCTCATGTATTTAAAATACACCACAGAGCATAAAAGAAAACTCTAATTGTCGTATTTGTGCTTTTCCATTGTTTTACATCACTGAACTACGGGTTAAATTTAATGATAAAAGCTCAAGATAGATGCATGCGGTAGTAGTGGTAACGAGACCTTCCCAACTCCCTTACGTGGTAGTTCCACAACCTTCAGAGACACCACAATAATGGAAAAAAGATGAAGTTACAGTATCATTTTACAAGGCCTGTGAAAAAATACACGATTAGAATTGAATTACAATTGAGACATCTTCTGTGCAAGAGCTGAGCAATGCAGAAGCACAAAGTTAATCCAAAGCTGCAGTTAGCACATCAGGGACTGGGAGAGAAAACTGCCAGAAAGTCCAGATGAAAACAAAACCTCCCCAAGCCCGTAACTGGGATATAGAGCAAGTCATGGAAGGCTTAGATCCTTGTCTGCACTTCAGATGGCCCAACACACAGCACTTGCCAGCATAACCATTTAGTGGAAGGAATTAGTAAATTTTCCTTAGCCTGCTCCAGTACAAACAGAAATGTTCACAGAATCACAGAGCATTAGGGATTGGAAGGGACCTCAAAACATCATCCAGTCCAATCCCTCTGCCACAGCAGGATCCCCTAGGTCAAGTCGCACAGGAACATGTGCAGGTGGGATTTACATGTCTCCAGAGAAAGAGACTCCACAACCCACATGGGCAGCCCCTTCCAGTGCTCTGTCACCCTCATTATGATGAGGTTCCTTCTCCTATTTATGTCGAACCTTCTCTGTTCCAGATACACTCACATATCTACAGCCAGGCAGAATATTTTTCCCCATAAACTGCACCCTGTGACTGTTGTATTTGCTCCATTAAATCTGCTGATTCATCTTCCCCCCACACTGAAACTAAGTTTTCAAAAAGCACAGAACAATGCTGAGTTGTAAAAAAACTATCTGTGGAAGAAGGAATTGTTGCCAGGAAGTTTCAATGGTTTGTTTTAAAAAAACCCAGTAAGTAGATTAAGATGATAACTGCTCATCCAAAGAATTGCACATTGCTGGGCTATCTCTGTCCTAGTTCTCAGGCTATACAGCAAAATCATCTGCTTCTCTTCTTACTCCTTTTGCATGTCTCGTTGACACCACTTTCTGTTTATTTTTGCTGGATGGCTGTGAGGAGAGTGAATCCAGGTGAAAGACCACATCATCAGGTGTCAGGAGGCAGAAGTTCTGCTGGAATTCACCCTCCTCTTGCTCAGACACGACTCAGGATGACAGCACCTTCTCAGCAGATGCTTGCAAAGAGACACCAAGCAGTGAATTAGTCTTGTTCAATTCCTGCGGGCACCAACTGGCAGAAAGCCTTGCGTGTTAGTTCCAAAACTATAATCAAGATTCTTGTCTAGGTAGTGTTGACTACGTACCAGATCAGAAATCATGGGATCGCTAATTTCTGGCAGCACATTAGTAAATCTTCAGGGGAAAAAAATAATTCCTTGCTTCCTTTAAAAAAAAAAAACCCAAAGCAAAATATTAAAGTGTCTTTGGATGACAAAAACCTCCCCCCCAAATCCAGCAAGTTATAAACTGATGTCTCCAACTAACACGACTTACCCAAGCAGCATCTTTGGGTTTAGACAGTGGAATCTGTACATTTATAAATTCCTGTCAATCCCCCAGGGTAGTGACAGGGAACATGGTGCTCTAAAAGGGTTTCTGCCTTGGTAAGACCACATCTGCAATCTTGTGTCCAGTTCTGGGCCCCTCAGTTCCAGAAAGACACAGAGCTGCTGGAGAGAGCCTGGTGCAGAGCCACAGAGATGAAGGGAGTGGAGCCATCTCCCTGATAAGGAAAGGCTGAGGGAGCTGGGAAAAAAGGAGCCTGAGGCGTGACCCCATTAATGTTAATCAATATGGAAAGGGTGGATGTCAGGAGGATGGAGCCAGGCTCTGCTCAGGGGCACCCAGCGATAGGACAAGGGGCAGTGGGTGTGAGCTAGAACAGAGGAGGTTCCACATCAATCTGAGAAGGAACTTCTTCCCAGTGAGGGTGCCAGAGCCCTGGCAGGGGCTGCCCAGGAGAGTTGTGGAGTCTCTTTCCCTGGAGATGTTTCAAACCCTCCTGGACATGTTCCTGTGTGTCTGGATCTAGGGGATCCTGCTGTGGCAGGGGGATTGGACTGGATGATCTTTTGGGGTTCCTTCCAATCCTGAATGTTCTGTGATCCTGTGAAGGAAGGGCAGGAGGTGTTGCACTGGTGTCTTCTGCTGATGGGACCTCCTGCTCCAGGCTATTTCAAGAAATGCTTTGGCTTGTGCCTGTTGGTTTCTGCCTACAGAACCAACCTCAATTCACAATGTGTTTATCCTCCCTCTATTCCCAAACATGGGGACTGAAACTGGATTTAATGGCAAAGCGTTGGTGACAAACAGGGCTGATGAGGATTGTTTGAGGCTATTGGACACCATGGTCTAGGAGTTAGGGCACTGTTGGGCTGAGGGCTGGACTTGATGACCCTGGAGGTCCTTTCCAGCCATGCTGATTCTATTATTTCCTGCTGGATTATTCATGCCAGGGTAGGAGGCACCACATCCAAACAAAGGACTAGAGAGAAAGCATCATGACAGGGACAGCAGAGGGTTTAATGATGGTTTTAAGACTGGCCTATTACCCTGGAAGTGCTTCCCAGGATCTAAAATGGATATGGGTAGGAGATCTAAGGAGAAGCCTTTGTCATCTGACAAGACTGACCCTGCTGCGGTGGGCAAGATTGGACTAGATGATCTTTCGAGGTCCCTTCCAATCCCTAATGTTCTGTGATTCTGGGAGCCCGTACGGTTCAGTACCTTGATCGCAGCTGCGGCCGTATTTGCCTTCGACGCAGCTTTCGCAGGCAGTCCCGACAAACCCCTCTTCGCACTCGCAGACGCCTGTGCCGTTGATGCCATCCAGGCAGATGCCGTTCCCGAAGCAGGCGTTCCCTGCTTTCCCTGGGCACGGCTGGCACTGCTGCCCGAAGAATCCTGCGCAGCACTCCCTCGTCTGGAACCCAGAAAGGCCAGGCTGGGGGTCAGGGTGATGGGCTTGGCAGCAAGCTGGTTATCGTCTTTTGGGACTGCTGCTGGGTGTAGGGGAACTGGTTCCCTATCCCTGGAGGTCTTTAAGGACAGACTGACTGTGGCTCTTAGTGCTCTGGTTGATGTGGTGTCAGGTCCTGGGCTGGGCTGGATGAGCTCAGAGGGCTTTTCCAGCTTCAGTAATTCTGTGAGATCTGGATTCTTACCAGTGCTTCAGCGCTGCTGGTCTCAGCCCATGGTGGCTCAAGCTACCAACCCAAGTCCTTGGTGTGGAACCCAGGTGCCCTTCCCCACCCCAGGAACATGTGGATGGGGCTGCTAGGGACAAGCATGGGGTTTACCTTCCAGGGCTGCTAGAGACAACTATGGGGTTACCCTTCCCAAAACCTGTGAGATCTGTACTTCCTCTGCAGCACAATGTGTCCCAGCCATCCCTATGCTGCAGCTGTCAGCAGCCTTTGACCTTCCAGTCTCTACTGCACCCAGAACACAGGCTGATATATACAGTCAGGGATGGCCGTGTGTGTTTAGAGGGAATTACAAGGAGGGTGAAGCTCAAGGATGAGGGTTCCTGGCTTGTGCTGCGCAGACAGTACTCACCACGATGGTCCTGGCACACTGCAGCTTGCACCTGAGCTGGATGGTGTAAATCCTCATGTTGTTTTCGGAGACGATGCAGTACTTCTTGCCCCCTGTCTGAATAAAAACTGGAGAAGCAGCTGCTCTTCTGAGCAATCCCTGGCTGCTACGATAAAACCTCATTAAAAAAAAAGACGTTAACGTCACGCACGCAGCACCCTGGCGGGCACAGTTGCAATTAAAATGAAGGTAATAATCTAGCAGATGCATTGTTGTTCCTTGACTATTTCTCTTCTAGAGAAGACACAATCAATTTAATTCTGTTAAAGATCTGCCTAACAGAGGGTTTGCCCAGAACTGATTCTATTTCCTGACGTTTGACCAAACAGATCACAGAATCACAGAACATTAGGGGTTGGAGGAGACCTTGAAAGATCACCCAGTCCAATCACAGAATCACAGAACATTAGGGGTTGGAAGGGACCTTGGAAGAAGTCTCTGAGAAAGGAACTGAGAGGTGGGAGAGCTCCGCCACACAGAGAAAGAACTCAGGGGGCTGGGGTGAGGTACCCAGCCAAAGAAATCAAATCAAGTCTGGATGGGGTGAGGTCTCAACCCCAACAGAGTGGAAGGACCCCAAAAATACCGGAGGATGGAATGACTATAAGAACTCCAAGACTTCTAAGTGGGGAGGAGGAAGAACTGAAGAAAAATCATCTTCCTCTTGGAATGACAGTTCTAGTAACGATCTTGGTCTAGGGGATCCTGCTCTGGCAGGGGGATTGGACTAGATGATCTTTTGAGGTCCCTTCTAATCCCTAATGTTCTGTGATTCTGTGATTCAGGGGTGGGGTGGATGGCAGCCTAATCAAGGATAGTCTTCTGGAAAGGACAAACAGAGAGGAGACTGAGGGGTGACCTCATTAATGTCTATAAATACGTGAAGGGTGGGCGTCAGGATGGAGCCAGGCTCTTCTCAATGTCATCTAGTGATAGGACACGGGGCAATGGGTGTCAGCTGGAACAGAGGAGGTTCCATATAAATATCAGAAGGAACTTCTTCACAGTGAGGGAGACGGAGCACTGGAAGGGGTTGCCCAGGGTGGTCGTGGAGTCTCCTTCTCTGGATGAGTTTCCAACCTGCCTGGCCATGTTCCTGTGCGACTGGATCTAGAGGATCCTGCTGTTTTGGGGGGATGGGACTGGGTGATCTTTTGAGGTCCTTTCCAATCCCTAATATTTGGTGATTCTTAAGCTGCCTTTAATTCTGCTCTCAGGATGGACTAATTTTGTTGACACAACACAGGTAGCAGATGCCAGTAACTACACCTTCTGCTGAGGCAGAGGCAGTTCTATTCAAAGCAGGGTTGAATGCACCCACGCTTGGTTTTGATCAAAGAAATCACTAGCATGAATGATAAAATACTTACTATTTCTTTTGTTCCTGGGGGGCAGCTTGATTTCTGTGAGCAAACACTGCACTTCTCCTTAAGCAACACAAAGGAGAGGTAGTTAAGTGACCGCATGGAGTTGCACACAGCTTGTAGGAAACGTATAACACATGGAAATAACGATGGATATTGCAAATATAGATGTAGAGACAGAAGACATGTGTAACACCTTAATGCTCTTCCTGTTTAGCTCATTACATCGGGCCCCTGTACTCTGCATTCGTGAGGCTGCACCTTAAGTAATGGGTCCAGTGTTGGGCACCACGAGATCAGAAGGACATTGAGGGGCTGGAGCAAGGTTAGGAAAGGATCAATGAGGCTGGGGAGAGGGGCTGGAGAATAGGGCCTGTGGAGAACGGCTGAGGGAACTGGGGTTATTGAGTCTAGAGAAGAGGAGGCTGAGAGGAGACCTTCTTGCTCGCTACAGCTCCCTCAAAGGAGGTTGTAGTGAGGCTGCTGCTGGTCTCTTCTCCCAAATTACTAATGATAGGAGAAAGGGAAATGGCCTCAAGTTGCATCAGGGGAGGTTTAGATTGGATCTTAGAAAGAAGCTCTTTGCTGAGAGAGTGGTTGGGCACTGGACCAGGCTGCCAGGGAGGTGGTGGAGTCCCCATCCCTGGAGATGTTTAAAAACCGAGTAGCTGGAGCCCTTGAGGCCATGGTCTAGGGGTTAGGGAGCTGTACGGATGAGGGCCGGGCTTGATGATCCTGGATGTCCTCTCCAGCCACAATGATTCTATGAAACCTGTGCTGTAAAAAACTTCTTGGGGTTTGTACTTCTTTGGTTTTTAAACCGAGTAGCTAGAGCACTTGAGGAATTCATTCACGTCCAGAGAAGGACAACAAAATTGGTGAATAAACCTTATGAGGAACAGCTGAGGGAGCTGGGTCTGGTTAGTCTGGAGAAAAAGAGGCTGAGATTGCTGTCTACCCGAAAGGAGGTTGTAGAGAGGTTGGAATTTACCTCTTCCCACAACTAACAAGCGACAGGAGAAGAAGAAGTGGCCTCAAGTTGCACCAGGGGAATTTAGGTTGGACATTAGGGAAAAACTTTGTCATTGAAAGGGTGATCAGGGCCTTGGAACAGGCTGCCCAGGGAGGGGGTTGAATTGCCATCTCTAGATGTGTTTAAAAGTTGTGTAGCTACAGAGTTTAGGGAGAGGGTTTAGTGGTGGGGTTGGCACAGTTAGGTTAGTGGTTGGACCCAGTGATCTTACAGGTCCTTCCCAGTCTAAATGATTCTGTGATTATTCCCGTGCTACTCTGATTGTACTTGATTCAGGCTTCTGTTGCACTGATTGCAGGGCTACAGCTCTCTTAATAGATGCCAAAGCTCTAGAGGAATATCCTTTGTGGAAAAACTTGTGCGTTCCTGACTGAGACACTACATTACCTATCCTGTAAGCTTGAGCTCTACTCAGCTATAGATCCATCTGATGGGGCTTTACGTGTCTGTATGAACAGAGCCACTTACGATGATCACAGTATCGTTGGTGTCACATCTGTTCTTCTGGATCTCCAGCACCTTTCCCAGTCCATGGATGATCCCTTTGTCTGTAGCAATGTTTGTGTAGCTGATGGGAGCATCGTTTACAAAGAGCTGCAAAAGAAATGCAACCGGTGAGCACCCAGCACAGCTGGTGGATTGCTGTGCGGTAACTACAGGAGTAGCAGGTGAAAGAAGGAGCAAGATACCAGCCTCACTTGAGGAGAATTAATGAAGGTCATTAATGTCAGGCACCTGCTCACACCCCACTTCCTGTATTTAAAGGTGTGGGATGAATTGCAGCCTGCTGAGGGTTTTGAGTAGCTGGGTTAGGCAGAATAGCTTTTTCCACTGTGAGGTGGAAAGGTGAAGGGTTGGAAGAAGGAGCCTAAAGGTAGAAAGGTGAAGGGTTGGAAGAAGGAGCCTAAAGCAAGTCAAGAGCTGTGGGGAATGAGGGACTTCAGGTAAGTCTTCCCCCTTCCCAGCACCTGCTCCTTCAAGGAGGACTTTCATCATCTCACTGCTACCCCACAGTCCTGTTGTACCCACAACAGAGCCTTTTCCAAGGCTCTGCCGCAGTCAGAACTGGTATGGTGGCTGGAACTGCTTTGGTGAGCAGCTTTCTGTTGTCTTTTGCCTGTTCCTAGAGGTAATTCTGGGGCAGAAAGGGAGAAGGATGACCAAGTTCCTTTGGCTGTGCCACAGAATGGGGTGTATTGCTTAATTGTGCTGTGGTTGACTATCCCATGAGTGCAACTGAAAAGCAATGTGTAGGGGTTGCTCAGTGCTTTCAGGTCTTAGGAAGTGGACTAAATCCAGAGAAAGCAGAATTAATACTTTAATTGAGGGCAGATCTCTACTAGATCTGGAAAGTCAGATGGCCCCTCCTCTGGATGCCCTCCAGTCTGTCTGTGTCCATGTGCTGAGGGCTCCAGAAATGGATGCAACACTCCAGATGAGGTCTCACCATGGCAGAGTTTTAGTTTGAAGTGGAAGCTGGACCTGTAAAACAACAGGAAACCCTTTCCTCTAAGCAAGAGCAGACAGCAGTACCTGGGTGTTGTGGAGGAAGAACCCAACTGGGTAGGAGAACCCTAGCATGGTCTCCCTGTGCATGCCATTGTGAAGGTTGTTCTTCAGGAGCTTCTCATTCAGCACAATGTGATAGCGGATTTGGCCTTCATCCTGCAAACATATCATTCAGAGTTGTGTTACAAAGTGTGAGGAGTTATTAGGGACAGCTTTTCCTAAAGCTTATAAGCCTGAGTGTAAGGAGAAACTTCTCCAGCAGCAAAGTTAGCGCAGAATGACAGAACTTTAGGGATTGGAAGGGGATCTCAAAAGATCATCCAGTCTAATCCCACTGCCACAGCAGGATCACCTAGACCAAGTCACACAGGAACATGTCCAGGCACGTTTTAAATGTCTCCAGAGAAGGAGACTCCGCAGCCCCTTCCAGGGCTCTGGCACCCTCACTGGGAAGAAGGTCCTTCTCATGTTGATGTGGAATCTCCTCTGTTCCAGCTCACACCTGTTGCCCCTTGCCCTATCATTGGGTGCCCCTGAGCAGGCCTGGCTCCATCCTCCTGACACCCACCCTTCCCATATTGATCAACATTCATGGTGTCATCCCTCAGGCTGCTTTTTCCCAGCTCCCTCAGGGAGATGCTCCCCTCCCTCCATCATCTCTGTGGCTCTGCACTGGACTCTCATCAGCAGCCCTGTCCCCTTCTGGAACTGAAGGGCCCAGAACTGGACACAAGACTCACCTCCACCAACATCCAACCCCATATAGTCCTCCCAATTTTGAGTAATTTGAGGAACAGTTAACCCTCATCCCTCTGTATTTGTCCTTAATCACTGAGATTAAGGACAAAGAGAGTCCTGACTGAGTCACAGAACATCAAGGATTGGAAGGAACCTCCAAAGGTCATCCAGTCCAATCCACCTGCCAGAGCAGGATCTGAGAACAAAACTGCCTCCTTAAGGCCAAGATGTGGGGTCTCTTCCCTTCACAGCAGAGTGCTTTCTCAAGAGGATAAGGGTTTTGGCTTTAATTTTATGGTTCTTTTCTGATTTCCTTTGTCAGGTTGCAACACAGGCAAGACTGGGAGAACCGAAGGAAGGTCAGAAGGAGTGTCGGTGAGTAGTGGCAATTAAAAGCATTTCTGTGTGTGTGTCCGAATCCAATGGAATCGATGCCCTCTGTCTATCTCAAAGTTGGTTATAACTGCTCTTCCAGCAATGTTTGTGTCATGTCCTGAAACAATTGAAATAGCAGTCAGGAACCTTTGGAACAGATGGAGTTTGATCACTTGTGAATTCTTCATGGGAGGCAGCAAGTCAGGCGTTTGCTGTCAGTCTCCCAGTTGGCGGGAGTAAATGTTTTGGGATGAGTGATTTCCAGCTTCCTGGCAAATATGGGTACTGTGGCAAGGAAAATCTTTAGAGAGACGACAATGGAGTGTTAAGATCATAGAGTAAGTTCTGGGTCACTCTCCATAACTGTATGAAAGGACACTGTGGAGATGTTGGTGCTGGTCTCTTCTCACAGGGTCTGGAGAATCAATCTGATGAGGAAACATTGAGAAAGCTGGGGCTGTTTAGCTGGAGGAAGAGGACGCTGAGGGGAGACCTCCTTGCTCTCTGCAACTACTTGAAAAGACACTGTAGAGATGTTGGTTCTGGTCTCTTCTCACAGACAATTAGTGACAGAAGCAGAGGGAAGGGCTTCAAGCTTCAACAGGGGAGGGTTAGACTGGCCATCAGGAAGAAATTCTTGATGGAGAGAGTGGTCAGAGACTGGACTGCGATTTGAGTCACCAACCCTGGGTCGCTTAGATGAACTTTATTGAGTAGAGTGGATGGGGTTGGACGTGATGATCTCAAGGGTCTCTCCCAACCCCAATGATTCCACTGTGATTCCAAGAGACATGTAAACTGTGGCCATACAATACCAAGGGTGAATTTGTGCCACTTCAAACATCAAAATAACTCTCTTAAAGAGCAAATCTGCTTTTAAGAATCCTTTCTTTGGAACCTCTGTCATGTCAGGAAGGGCTGAGGGAGCTGGGGCTGTTTGGTCTAGAGAGGAGGAGATTGAGGGGAGACCTTCTGGCTCTCTAGAACTACTTGAAAGGAGGGTGTAGAGAGGTGGGGGTTGCTCTGTTCTCCCCAGTGGCCAGTGATAGAATGAGGGGAAATGGCCTGAAGCTACACCAGGGGAGGTTCAGGTTGGCTGAAAGTTTTCTCTCCTGAACGGGCTGTCAGGCACGGGAACAGCTGCCCAGGGAGGGGGTTGAGTCCCCATCCGAGGAGATGTTGAAGAGAAGGGCAGCTGTTGTTGGGAGCCAGGGTTTAGTGGTGCTGATAGGGCTGGGAAAAGGTTGGAGTCGATGATGCTGAAGGTCTCTTCCAGCCAAAACTGTCTCTGATTCTCTGATTTATGATATCTAAAGGAGTGTGAGATTCCAGGAAGCTTCTAGAAGCCCTGGAATTTTAGAAGAAGATACTCCGTTGAACTCGAAGCAGTTTATTTCAAACCTACCTGTTTGTAAATCTGACCTTTCTGCAGCTTGTGAATTTTGTCCCAAAGCAGCACTCCCCTCTCATTCACCTTCCGGAAAGGTCTGGAACAGAATCGCAGGGGACTGTTATAGAAATCATCAGTTTTGCAAGAGGAAATCAACATTTTCTTTTTAAAAGCTTGTGTTTCAGAAGGAAAACATCCTCTGTGGCACCTAAACCTTCAGTAAGGGAGAGAAAAGGCAAAGGTCCTTCACTTCTGCTTGAGACAGCAAAACACAACGTAGCTGCCCAGCACAAGTACGACGGTTATAATGGATTTTGAAGAACAAGTGGTTAGAACTGAGGTAGGGAGCCCAGTCAGCGAGGAAGAAGCAGACTGAACAGTCTGTCGTTACGAAGGAGAGACCACAAAAGAAGTGAAGAAGTTTCAAATGTCTTTGACTGAACTAGTCTGGAACCCACAGATGGCTGCCAGTGACCTGCACCCAGCTGTAGTCACTGCAGCCACTGCTGGAACTTTCTTAGCTAAGAAACAGTAAATCAGCAGCTTCAGAACTCGATGCTCCTGCGTTCTGTAGTGACTTGATGGGAACGTCATCAAATACTGTTTCATTTTACACCACAGCCAAAGCATTTTATAACACACTCACAGCCTCAAACAGAGAAAGGTGCTCGAAGTGCTCTTTGCTGATTAAACACCCACCTGCGCTTATCATTGAAGAAGTTGGGCTTATCAGCCTGCACGATGACCACATCAAAGAGATCCCTCCAGTCCTTGCCGACGATAAACTTCATGCCTTTGTCTCTAAAAAGAACACAGGGCTATTAAAGGGCAGTTATCTGTGGACTATAACCAGCTACATTTGAGACTCTCATCACAGGATCACAGAACATTAGGGATGGGAAGGGACCGTGAAAGATCCTCCAGTCCCGTCCCCCTGCCACAGCAGGATCCCCCAGATCCAGTCATTAGGGATGGCAAGGGACCTCGAAAGATCACCCAGCCCCATCCCCCTACCACAGCAGGATCCCCTAGATCCAGTCACACAGGAACATGTTCAGGCAGGTTTGAAACTTCTCCAGAGAAGGAGACTCCACAGCCCCCCTGGGCAGCTCCTGCCAGGGCTCTGGCACCCTCACCATGAAGAAGGTCCTTCTCACACTGATGGGGAACCTCCTCTGCTCCAGCTCA
>JAOXOE010000874.1:39173037-39196867 GCA_028565055.1 Phoeniculus purpureus
GGGACACCACTTGTCACTGGCCTCCACTTGGACATGGACCCATTGACAGCCACTCTTTGGGTGCGGCCATCAAGCCAGTTCTTCACCCATCTAGTGGTCCACCCATCAAACCCATGTTTCACCAGCTTGGAGATCAGAGATCACAGAGACAATCTGTATCAAGACACAGACAGGGCCAGGAGCTTCTGTAATTTTGCCATTGTGAACTTCAACAGATTCCAGCTTTCACTCTCTAAGGGAGATTTTGCCCTTAATTCTAATTTGACTGCAACACCCTCAAGGTAAACAGACAGAGTAACTTGTGCAGAGCCATTAACACACAGGAGCTTTAATTCTAGTCCAACTCTATTTAGTTAAGTTATCAAATAAGCTTTGTCTCAATTAAACTTATAACAGCACCCAAAACTTAACTTCCATTTGTGCCGCTGCAGGGATTAGGTCTTAACCAGATTTGGTTTAGGACTAAGACACACTGTTCAGGAATTATTTTACTGGATAACTGAAAAAACCCAAAGGATTCGAAACACTTTGCTGAAAACAGTTTCAGTCCCTTCTATGACCCTGCAAGGGCCATCCTCAGACAACCTGCAAGCCACTCTTACCTCCGTTTCTTTCAGCAGCTGATTCAGCTGTGAGATGTGAGCTTTCACCAGGCTCTCCTTGCTGATGAGATACTCAGTATCTTTTGAAAGCTTTTCCTGTTAAAATAAAAAAGCAAGCTGGTAGCATAAGGGTATCCCAACCAAACTGACAACCAGTACAGACAGGTCATCCAGCTAGCACATGGTCTGTATAGACAGAAGGACAGCAGCCTGCCTCCAGCTGAGAGCAGCAGCTCTGTGAGAATTGTTCCGTGACCTGCAGTGTCTGCACAGGGTCATCACATCAGGCCACTTCTGTGGGCAGGACTGAAAGCACAGCCCGTTAGGGCAAAAGGTAACGTCCTTCCCCAGCCACAGGAGACACTCTCTCTTAAGTTAGGCACTTGAGGTTTCGGTATTCTACTAGAACTTACAAAAAAGCCTAGATAGTTGTTAACTCATTTGAAATCAAGAGTTGTACAAAAACGAGTGTTTCAAAGCATGAACTCAGCGTGACCCTGAACTTCCTTTGTTTCCAGAGTTAAGAGCTGTACAAGGAAAGCCTTGCAAACAGGCGATGAGGACAGAGAGCACAAGGCAGGATGGTGTTTAGTCATTCTTTTCTTACTGTAAGCACGAAAGGAAAAAAAGAGTAGGCAGCAGCAATAATTGTTCAGTAAGAGAGAGAAGTTTGCAAGTTTAGTTTATCAGACTCGTACTGTGTCACAACAACATACACATTAACAGGTGTTGCACAACAGCACGCCTTATAACTAGTTCAATGTCCTCTAAACACATGTCCTGGCTGCTTGCCAGAGGAAGTCTGCCCGTACACCAGAAGCTCAGTATCCTTCCCTTTCTTGAGAAGAGGTCTAAAAATGTTTGCTTTCTACCTTCAGGGTTTTGTAGGCAGTGTTCATGGTTGTTACTCCATGGTTAGCGTGGTATCCACCCAGTTTACAAAGATGACAAACGGGCCTTCTGCAAATATCACAGTACATGTTTACCCTCTCCATTTCATGTTCTGGACACATCAAAATCTGAAAATAAAAGGAGCAGAAAGAAGCCAAGTGTACTTCAAAAACTGAGGTGCTCAACAAATCCTCATACTATTCAGTCATGACACAGCACCATCACATTTAATCTGTGGACTTTCTATATTCAGCTTATCTTCCACCTTTTATATTTGTCGGTGAAAACGAAAGCAGGAGATGAGCAGTTCCACAAGGTTTAGAGTGAGTAAACCTGTAGCAATGTCTGAGTACACACCACATAGCCCCCATACCGCAGTCAAATATTTTGCTAATCCCTGAAGCTGCATGCATGCTGCATGCTCCCCAACACTCTTTTCAGAGCTGTAAATTCAATATCTAACACGCTCACCTTGTCAAATTTAACTATGTTCACACCAGCATCTCTTGAACTATGAATTGTTTCTTGAAGCAAGAGTTGACGTAAAACTGCAATGATTTACTTCTAAGCTAGACTCTGACGAGCCGTACAGCCGTTGCTTTTGGAGCCAGAAATGAAATGCAGCCACTACCACCAGTCACAGCCATTTTTAAAGCCAAAGGGCTCCAGTGTTTCAATTCTTCTGCCTGACCGCAGTTACAAGTTGCTCATGATGAGTGCTAATTCCAGCATCCACTTAAGCAGCACAGTAAAAAAGATGATGTTCACTAAAAATCACCTTTCAAAAACTGTGTTGAAAAAACACCTTGAAGAGGCAAAAAAAAGTCCAAGACCAAGCAGCAGATCAAACCATCTAAAAAGGGGGAGTGTTAAAAAAACCCCACAAAACACTTTCAGGAATAAACAGCTGTGCAGGCAGGCATCTCCAAAAACTGTACCCGTGCTGTAAACGTAATTTTTCCACAACAGTGCACAGTGACACCTAACAGAAACCACGTATGCTATTCATGTCATTGTGTAAGCATGAATTACAGCCTGCAAGTTAGAGACAGAAGCAGTCAGCACATTACCTTGTCTACTTCTCTCAAAATCCAAGCAAAATCCGCCTGGTATGTGCTTTTCTCATACTCACCAAACACATTTCAAAGTGCTCTGCACTCTTGTTGTAAATTAAAGGGATGACCGGGAACACTATGTAGAAGACTAGCAAATACTCCACACTTTCAGGTCACACCTTAACAATACGGTGCAAAAAATGTGCACCCTTATTTCTTTATATTAAGACAAAAAAGTCCCAAAACAAGTCTCTGTAAGATGACAGTATAGATCAATTTACTGTTGTTAGGAAGTTTTTCTACAAAATAGATGCAATTACAGTTGATTTAATTACACTGTTTTTTCTTTTTTAAACAGTACATTTGTCTTCACACATAATTTAAAAAAGCTAAATCTCACACACGTGCACACACTTGATACATCCAGGTTGAACCTACACCACTTATTCTTCTGTTCTGCTTCAACAGAATTCAGCTACTGACCCAAATGCAGTCTGCATGTAGCATAACAGTATCTGCGGTACCTTTAAGAGTGCACAGGGACCACAAGATGCCTTTGGTATTTTTAAGTAGCCCTGCTGCAGCATTGCACATTTATAAGCTAAGCTTTTAGGGCAGCTGCATGGCTTTTTATTAGTTCACAAGCTGAAACATAGCATGAAAACTTCTAATTTACTTATCCCATAAAGGGACATTTCATAAAGGTGCTGTGTACTGGCACATACTGAAGTGTATCAAGCACACAGGTAACAGGAATAAATGTGTTATACTCAATAAAAATGGCACTAAATGGTCTTCTGGATGTTCTCTATCTGCCAGTTGTCTAACTTCAGAGTCTTGAATTTTTCTGGCCTCAGAAAGAAGAATACCACCAGTCAAGAGCTTCTTAAGCATTGCACATAATCAAATCTACTTCATTTAATCAAAATTAAACACGGTTCCTTGAACACCACTGTTTAGAGGACTTGTGGTACATCCAGTGTTGTCATCAGCCACACTGGGACATTAAGGTCTACTACAGTTCCTTTTTAGACAGATAGAAGCTGTGGTAATTATTCCTGTGATACAGCAAATTCAGTAAGGCATTGCCATGTTCTGCACCACAGTTAGCAGGAGAAACAAGGGTAGCATCACTTTTCAACTATCCTGTTTTGTCTGAATGCAGCAGCAGCAATGTGTAGGTTAGAAAACTTGCCAACACATTTTTCAGTTTCGTCTAGCTAATAACAGGTTAATAACAATGGAGACCTGAACTCCACCTTTTGCTGTTGCTAGATGCAAGAAAGGAGAGAAGGAAAATGCTTTGTGATGGATGAAGTTCAGGCAGAATAGCTACAAGGGGAACCTGCCTTAAGAGGCAGGGGTGGGGTCAAGCTGTGTAGGGTTTTTTAAGTTTACCCCTCAGAGCCACTCTCCTTAACCTGACTTTTAGTGTAAGGAACTGACATTCTAGGTGTTCAAGATCATTAAGTATTCCAAAAAGCCCCAAATAACACAATCCATTCCCAAAAATAAAAGACTATTATTTTTAGAGTCCCCTTAAACAAATTCTCAGTGTCCTCTTCAACAACAACTGCTTCAGGATCAAGAAGAACAAAAGCTTGTGGTTCACTCAATAAATAACAGTAAAGCATCAATAGTCCTAATAAACAGCGACTGTTGCACAGGTATGTCAGAAGGTATGCAAATGCTGCAACCCAAATTCTGTGAGACACCTACCTTGGGTCTGAAGTTAGTGGTTGGTCCTACATATTCATGCTGGGCTTTCACGGTTCCCCAGGGATGGTGTATTTTGAAACACTCATTGCAGTAGCTTGCACTGCAGTCCATGCAGCTCTTTGTGGATTCTTGAGGTGGAGGTTTGCAGAAATCACACATAATAGCAATGGCTGCCCTGGCTGCCTGTCTGTATCTTTCCACAATGTTTTCCAAAGTAAAGTTGCGAAATAAACCATTGATGCCACGTTCTCCGAGATCAATATCCCGCTGGCAACCCGGACATGGAAATAGACTCGATCTAGGAGTTAGTGAATTGCGTTTTCTGCCTGCGTAGGCACCAATTCCTGGTTTATGAGAAGTGTAAGCAAAGATGTGGAAGGGAGAAACACAGGAATTTAAGAACCAAACGTTAACTATTGTAGCACATCATCAAAAACAGTGCAATAATTCAATCCATCAAGCCAAACAGAAAACATTTGCCATGGCAAGGTAGTGCAATGTCTGAGGCCAGGGGACATTACAAACTACTAATTTGAAACTCAGCTCTATGTTAAGATGTACCTAGCTGTTTCAATCCTATCTCCTGTGCGACTTGGTCTAGGTGATCCTGCTGTGGCAGGGGGATTGGACTAGATGATCTTTCGAGGTCCCTTCCAATACCTAATGATTCTATGATTCTTCATACAGTTTTGTATGCACTTAAGCTACGGCCTCTCAAAGCATTAAACACAAAACCTCCCAGAAAGCAGTTACTTTTTAGGGTAACTGGCTCTCCGTGTAGACAGCAACAGCTTCAAAACATATTGAAGTGAAAGACGCGTATTCCCCAAGTGAGATGAATATAACCACTGCCGAGTTCCCTGAAGTTTGCTTTGATCATGTCACAATTAACTGGCTCGTCCCAAGAGACATCATAAAAAAATGAAGAGTAAACCAAGCAAACTTGGTGGTGCCAGTGTGAAATCTCAGCCAAATCACTCACAATGGGCAGGGGCTGGCTTGGCCTGTGCTTGAATGGCCTCGATAATGGAGGTCTGCTAAGCTGTACAGACAAAAGGGGATGCTGAGATGGTTATGCCTGAGAAAATCCACTGCCTTGAATTGGTAGAGGATTGAACTGGTGCATAGATCTACACAATTACATAGACTATCCTTTCTCATTGTAGAAAGGGACAAGAGAGAAGCTGCACTCCTCCTGAACACCTATTTCCCCTCCTCACCTAAATAAAATCATCAAAGACCCAGGTAAAGCCACAAGCCTAAGACTTTGCAGTCTGTTCAAGGACATGGCTCACACAGGCCCCAAAGCTATCTTACAGGATACTGTTCTTGAGGCTATCAAGCGGCAAGAAGATCTCTACCTATCACTCATGAACCCACAGGACACAACTATTAACAATAATCCTTAATATATTTCTAAAGCAGGCTAAGCCGATGCTTAGGCTTAACAGGTATCCTCACTGCTTCCTCCTACAAAGAAACAGAAAAGCTACAGCCAGAGGACGGTTTTAAAACCTCTTTGAGGGGATGCATATTGGTACAACTAACAAATTTGCAAGTGGAGTTATAACCTAAAGCAGAACTCTTACTGTTGAAATTGTTCTACTTTAGAAAGGAAAATTTGTTCTCATCTGTATTTAGTCAATAATTAGTTAGTCTTTCCATCAGGATATTGAAGCTTCCTTTCTTTTTTGTAGTGTACTTTGATACTATTCAAAAGACACTTGCCTTGAGCCACTGTTCTCCAGTGGTCGCTGCACCCAACCAAGCAAAACCTGCTTTCCTATTGTGCCCCTTCAGGCTCTTTAAAAATAAAATAAACTAAAAAATAAGCAAACACTTCCATAAAGAACTAGTTCCTGTAAAAATCTTTGAAATATGTCCCGTGGTGGTTATGAATGACTACCAGCTAAGAACCAGTAACCAAAGCAGGAGCGTGTACAAGCTGCAGTCTCAAACTCGTCTCGTGCCTTTCTGTCGGTTCTGAGCAAAGAAAACAGACTGCGTTTACAGGACAGTACTAGTGACACAAGGCAATGGTATACAACTCTCCAGCTAAGTGAAGCAGAGATTTTTTTTTTCTGATTTATTTTTTTAGCACTTACTCAGAGTGAATTAATTAGCCAAACTGATAACCTGCAGCACCTGTGACCTGGTATACACAGCAACACACACATGCAATGCACAGCAACAGCAGTGAAAACAAACTGTGTTTCCAATGTATGTTCCAACCTAGCACTGCACACAGCGATGGACTTCTACAATGGGTTAAATAAAAAGATTACTTTTCCATGCATGTCATGCAGTCAACAGCTACAGAAAGCTATGTGGATTACTTACATTTGCTAAAACTAAAAAGAACATGGTACAGAATAGGCATTGCCTACAAGCAGAAGGGCAAGCAATGACAAAGGAAGAAAAGAAAAAAAACTTGGTGCAGTGGTCAAGTTTAAAAAAACCTGAAATTCATATGTAGTAGCATGCTTTCGGTCTGGTCAAAGCAGCTCATATGTGGAATGGATGTTTGTTTAACTCAATGGTCAGCTGCTTCACCCTGGAGGCCTTTCATTCTTCCCATCGTAGATGGAAACAAAACCATCATCATGAGCTGTGCTCTGTGAAAACTGGTGACAGTCTGCTTATGTAAAGAAATTCAGTATCAAAGACACTCAGTATCAAAGAAATTTTGCACACCTTCAAATGTCTCATCCCTTTTCATTGACAGCACTCTAAGAGTCTAGGTTTAGGTTTTTTCACCCAGTTTTAAACCCTAGGAATTTACTCCCTAAACTTCTTGACATACTCTGCCACTTCAACAATTAAGCACAGAAATGTTATTTTTTGCCTAGCGAGCACTAAAATATTAATGCGCAGTAAGATGCAGTCTGCTTTCTGCTCTGAGGATTTCTACACTAACGTGTCAGAAAGAAAGCGCAGATGAAATATTGCTTCCAGCACTATCTATCCTGTCTTCTGTCCAGCTTGCTAAAACTGAACTCTAACCAAACCCAAAGTACCACAAAAACAGTTTTGTAATCAGATGTGTGGCTGAGACAAACTTAGTTGCCCCGTTACTCTCTTTTACACTTTGGCAATACAATCCACAACAAAGCATTCTGAAGCACCAGGAGTGATCACAGTAAGTTTTCCAGGCTGCTCCAAGTGCAATGAACAGCTCAATCAA
Organism: Phoeniculus purpureus; assembly: GCA_028565055.1. Lineage (NCBI taxonomy): Eukaryota > Metazoa > Chordata > Aves > Bucerotiformes > Phoeniculidae > Phoeniculus > Phoeniculus purpureus. Next base: position 39,180,489 of record JAOXOE010000874.1, read on the forward strand.
TAACTACACTTTAGCACAATGTATGCTCAGACTCCAAACCCACAAATACTAGATATGGTTTGAGAAGACTAAAGTGAAGGAGCAATCTTAAGTGCATCTTTAAAAGACAATGATTAAATGGTATCTTCCTAAGGAGAAGCATTAAGACTTAAAAATGTCAGAAAGCCCAACTTGCAGTTGATTCTTTGCAAAGGGATAAGACATCTTACAGATAAAATTATGTTTTACAAGTAAACAGCGTCACCAGAATTCTACATTTATGGAAGACATGGAAGTTAAATGTGTGAGAGTTTAAAAAAAAATTTTTAAAAGTCAACTGGATTCTCACAGAAATTTGAGGGGTTTTTATTATAATTTTAATTGAAACTTTCATTGCCATCTCCCCTCCAAACTCAGCTTTTGGATCAATTTTTAGAAAGAAAGAAATTTTTAGAGACGAGTCAGCAGCTGCAAAATGTCATTTTCAGAGACTTTGACTTTCCTCAAATCAGGAGTGCTATCTGCAAAGAGTAGATAAGGACAGTTTTCCTAGATCTCTGACAGTATCTTTGTCATATGACATTTTCAGTATTCAACTGAGGAAATTTTAACTTCTGCTTCCAATTAGCTGTTTTGTCCTCCACTGAGCGTGACATTCATGCTAATGTTTGGCTTAGTTCATGTTTTTCTTGAAGGACAGAACCCATACTTCTATGGGTTGATCACATGTCCATATTACAGTAACGTGGAGCTTTGGAGATTTTCACCATTTCGAAAAATCATAACGTCAGACAATAAGTATTTATGTTAACAAGCCCCACACTGTGGAAGAGAACCTTAGGCTATCTGGTTTGGAAATGAGATGTACTTAAAGCAACACTGGCTATCCTTAAGCCTGACTGCATCTAAGCATGCTAAACATCACATGGAAAATAAAGTATTTTAAATTTATATCCTCATACATTCACTGTCAGTTTCAGAAGTAACTATTCACATTAATGTGTTGTAAATTTAAATCTGCTTCTTTATCAAGCAGGCTCAGATACAATGAAGAAGCAGTATTAACTAGTACTGCCTTCAGTTTAACAGCAACAGCCAACTATAGCCTCCCAATGTTAGAAAGATTAATCTAATGACTACTTTACCAGAGACACAGAGTTTTACTTGAGCATGTAAACTATTGAAAATTAAGAAGTGAGGGATGGGAGAGTGACTGTTGGGTTTTTGTTTAAAAGGGAAAAAAGAACGTGCATTTTTGTCCCTATCAGTATAGGCGCAGTCATGCATACACACAAGAAACAAAAACCAACTCTTAACTGAATTGCAGTCCAGTTGACCTTTAAGCCAGTATTAAACAACATGAAAATCTTTTCATATAGAAGTCCTTTGCTGTACCTTTGTTGACTGCAAAAGCCATTTTGTAGACTTGACCACTGACAAAATGCTATATGCTAACCAACAATATATAACTCTAGATCTAAGTGCTAGATTATGTCTAGCCAATACAAGAAGTGAAGCTTTTCTACCTCTCCACCCAAAAGACTTCCTCTGTGAGGCTGCAAATAATGAAGAGAAAGATGTTTAGAAATGAAGAAATTATATACCATTGGTTTACAACGGTTCAAATGAAAAGCATTGACTGTTTTGTCTCTGTGTGGGTGTTAAACTACTGCAGGGCTGAAAGGTAAGAATGTTTAACTTCCCAGCATATGAAGCAAGCATAGTAGTTAAACAGAGCAGTAAAAGAGAGAAGGAAAAGGTTTAGAGAGGGTGCAGGGAGCTGTACTTCAAACATTCCACTTCTGTATCATTTGTCAGTGTTTCACAAGTGTGCCAACATAACCATATCACATGCTTTAACTACATGAACACTGTAATTACACTAGCATCACAGCAGTAAGCCATACCCTTAATTTTCATTTGATATTTTTTAAAGAAAAAAATCATTTTATACACTACATAAAATGATGGGATGTTCTTCTGGCTTCTCAAGAATTTAAATACCAAACTAATTTTAAATAGATTATACTCCTTATGGAGATAGTAAGTGAAAAAAGAAAGAAAGGAAAGAAAGGAAAGAAAGGAAAGAAAGGAAGGAAAAGAAGGAAAGGAAAAGAAGGAAAAGAAGGAAAGGAAGGAAGGAAGGGAAAGGAAGGGAAAGGAAGGGAAAGGAAGGGAAAGGAAGGGAAAGGAACGGAAAGGAAGGGAAAGGAAGGGAAAGGAAAGGCTGACCATACAGTGTTGAGGAAGGTGTCATATACGTTTTCAAATATTACAATAACATCTTGACAGCAACACACCCTGTACAAGCCTATCAGAAACTTTAGGGCTCTTTTGTTACGCATGTGAGGCTCCACTTTGGTTATTTTCTGGTATGCTTCCTGCCTTACTGCACGTTGTATTATAAATTCCCATAAGGATCACAAAACAAATCAAAGAAGGTGCTGCACAGTAATGGATACTTCAGATACAAGACAACAGTTGTAAAAACTTAAGTTCCAAGCTGGCTGAACATCACTGGTACCAAACATTCGAGAGCAAATCTTACACCCTACATGGTAATGGAGCTACAATGAGGCAGTAACACTAAAACTTGCAAGAAGGGCAGCCAACATATACGGCAGCACTCTGACTGAGTGTCGCAGATCTAGTAAGTAACTAAATGTCAGGTTCCCAAGGATGCTCTGCCTCCTCCAAGTGTAGGGTGGCCTGTGCCACCACACTGTCCAGGTCATATAATACTAGATCTCTGTTTCCCCTGCTTAATGGAAAGCTAGCTGGAGTGCAGCATGTGAGAGCAGATGCTCATGATGCTGAAGGCAGCATGGGGTCTGATCACTATACACAGCCTGTTCCATATTCCCCACACTTCACAGGCAGGTCAGGTCACCCCTGGTGCCCCCACCCCTCCCCAGGCAACCGACCTGGCACTCTATTGTCCACTTAGTAAAATGTAAAGTGGACAGCTGCAGTTGAAACCAGTGACTGCATCAATCCATACCTACAGTGTCATGTCAGAACTTTACGTTTACTTGAGGAGGAGGCAGTCAATAGTGAGAGCTCATCATTCAAACTTCCTAACACTGCAGGAAGGGCTTAGAAAGTAGCTGAAGTGAATGCAGAGAAACAGCAGCTGTGGGCTTGTGTACACCATGTTCAGAAAATAGGACTGTAATAAAGATAAGCAGTCATTTGGTTTGGGGATTCCCTCAAATCATGTAAGCCTTAACCAGCAAACATAGCATTTACTTACAAAATTGGTATGAAAAAGTAGAAGTACTAACAACTCAGGAGTTGTTCAGAAGTGGGTGAAGTAAAATATTTTAACTTTGACAGCTGGGAAGGGAGAATGAATATGAAACACAAGACACAACTTTAACCATACCAGGCATACCAGAAAGACGTTTTACCAACACTGATACCATTCAACTCTGGTCAGTCTAACACATAAAAATTCCAATACGTACCTGATCTACTAATCCTGTCAATTCTGTCCATGCTAGAAGAAGGTATTTTAATTCGAGGGCTACTTTGATTAGAAGATTCAGAGCCTCCATCAGCAAAAGAGTCTTCAAATGCAAAGAGTATTTCTTTCACACATTTGTGACAGACATTGTGCTGGCAAGGAAGGATGAGAGGATGAGTAAATAATTCCTTGCATGCTGGGCAGATGAGCTCTCTTTCGATACCCTTAATGGTCACCTTCATAACAGAAAGAGGGAGGAAAAAATGTGAGCTCAGAAAATACGATCCAGCAAGTGTCTGTCTGCAGCTGTGTGTCTGTCTGTGTATCACGAAACACCAGCTCTAATGAATAATAGTGGCACACTGGTTTAGCTCGTTCAAATAACTCCTCTAACACTGCAATCACATCTCAACATTTACAAAAGCACTGCCAACATCAATTATAATTGTACTGAACGCTGCCACGAGGCAAACTCAGTTCATCTCTGGGTCACGTCTGCATTGCAGGGGACGAAAGGAGTAGTCGTCTTAACTCCACTCAAGGACCTAGTGAAATGCGAGTAACCACACTCCTGCTTAACAACAAAGATAAGTCGGCTTGCTCGCTCCCTTTTCAAAAAGAGCTAAACAGAAGAAAAAAGAATTCAAGAGTCGGACTGGTCAACAAGTCTTGATGCCGTGAAATTAATGTTTAAGGATTGACTTAATTACGTTATTTGCATCAGGAGCAGTATTCGGTTGGTTTTTTTAATTCATTAATTTATTTTATGTGTATTTCCACCTATCCGCTGCACAAAGCGCATCTCGGGGGTCGCTGCCGCTCCCCGGCGACCCCGCACCCACTGGGAACTGCGCTGCGGGGCCGCGGTCAAGCGCCGAGCTGTGGGCGCGGACACCGGCCGCCAACCCAGACTGAACCCATCGAGGTTCCGTCGGATTTCTGCCACAAAACAGGACCGATTTTATTCAGGTACCTCCGGGAACGCTTCCCCGACGAAGCTCGCAAACGAGCTCCTCCGCGCACAGCATCGGGATGCTTCCTGCTACCACTCCCTACCGGGCACGTACCAGGCTTGTCACGGACACCGTGGAAGTGGGCAAACCTTCACCCTATCCCACCGCCCCAGTACACAGCACGACAGCAGAGGGGATAACGCACCCGGCCCCCGCTACCCGCGCTCACCGGTCTCTCCAGCTGATCACCCTCCATCCCCTCTGCAGCTGCAGCGGCTCCAGCCCGGCGGCGACCGGGTAGCAGGAGGCGCCGAGGGTGGGGCTCCGCGCAAGATGGCGAGCGGGTGCGGCACTGGGCACCAGCGTTGGCGGGGAGGGGTGGCGGGGATGGCGGGTTGGGGATGTGGGCGGTCTCGCTGGAACTGTCAAGGCGCCGTCGAACCGCAGGGAAAACTGGCGCTTTTTGGTTTGTTTTTCCTTTGTTGATTTTCCCTGTCACCCGTCCCAGACGGGTGTCTAGTACTCACCCACTCGGACGCCGCCATTGGCAAGCTCCGGTGGTAACGAGTGTCACACAGGTATGTCTCCGACCTGGGGAGGAACAGCATCACGGTGTGCCGGGAAAGTTAAGGGAGCTGGACCGCGACATTTTTAGGGCACAGCATTTGGCAGCCAGAGCAAAAAGGGATGGGAGCGTGGTAACGCTTGCCTGCACCTTCTGCCCCTCTGCTCTTCCCATACGGCGTGTTCCCAACGGGAACGGTGCAGCAAATGCCCTTTTCGCCACCAGCCAGAACAAACAGAAATATTTCTAATCCTCCACCTCCACCAAGTTTTGGCAAGGGTGCAGGTACAATGCTGTCTGTAGTTAGCATTAGGCTAAGAGAGAAGAATTAGGACATTCAGACTACATAGTTGGAGGAGGTTTATTTAATTAAAACAGGTAGGTCCTAGGCTACATGAATATCAATATGTCATTGGTTTGACCACCCTTAGATCTGATGTAATTGCCAATTTAGAAGACTAATATTAGGACAAGAGGTTTCCTTTTCCCTTCACAATTAGCCTTGCTGTGAGTCAATAAAACAAACACACTTAAAACGCCTTATTTGGATTTTGGTCATTACGTACATGTGAGCTTCATTGGCCTAGATATGGAAGATCACACTTGGAAATCATGAAAACAAGGTAATATTTTGCAAAGTTTTTAAAGAACACTCGTAAATATGTTGTTTCACATTTACTTTAGAAACTACCCTCACATAAATACAGAGGACTGTGCTTAAAATGATTTCAAAAAGGCCAGTAAAGCGCAGTATGTATAGTCAAACAGAAACATGTCACTTAACCAAGGCAGTTGGGGTGAGAGCATGCAGGTAAGGACATGAGTTTCCAGCATTCCATAATGTTATGAGTAATAATTTGCAAGCATCTAAATAACTATGTTATACCTTAACCACCTCTACTGTACCCATATTTCCTGATGGTGCAGGAAATATTAAAACATGTAGCTCTTAATAAACCCTTGTCTACATTAGCACATTACCCATCACTGATTTGGGACTAGATAAACTATCAGCTGCAAACCAGCAAAAAGCCCCTTTGGCTCTGTTGTCATCTTGGAAAAAGCATGAAGAAATTTTCTCTTTGGTAGCAATGTGAAGCAAACAGTTCTGTGTTTAGTGCCAGAGATGTAGGGGCCAGCAGAGGTGGATTTTGCTAACATGGAGAAACCTGTAGCACACATTTTCCTTCTGGCTACTCACAGCCTTCACATGGACCACAATGCCAACTACCGTCACTACCAGGACTTGTGAGTGACTGTTATTCAATCCCTTAGTAGTTCATGACGGTGTTAGCAACACCTCCGCCAAAGCAAGACTTCCTAAAGCTCATTGCACGGGACTGCATCCATGTGGGGTTTTAATATTTCCAGAGAAGGAGACTCCACCACCTCTTTGGGCACCCTGTTCTAGCACTTTATTACTTGCGCTGTAAAGAAGTTATACTTTATTTCTAAATGAAACTTTTCATGTTCCAGCTTGTACCCATTGATCCTTCTCTCATCACTGGGCACAACTGAAAACATTCTGGCACCATCCTCCCTACAGCCACTCTTCAGGTATTTAATAGGCACAGATCAGGTCTCCTGTCATTCTTCTTGTCTCAGAACTAAAGTTCTAGCTCTCTCAACTGTATCTCATAAGAGAGATGCTCTAGGCTCCCAGTTGTCTTGTTGCCCTCCACTGGACTCTATCTAGTAGTTCCCTGGTCTACATGTCTCTGAACTGCCACAACCTGCTTTATAGTAAGCTTGCATCAGAGCAGAGACGATGCACCCACAGTGGGTAGTATGCAGGATCAAGACTGATATCATAAGCTAAAATGACAGTGGTGGGGACTGAGCTACAAGAGAGACCTGGTTCACCCTGTGTTACGTGGGTATTTTCTGCCAGGATAGATGCAGTGGGGTTTTAGCCTGCATCCAACTCTGTAAATTATTACTAATGCAATTTGCTTCTCTACTTTTCTCTGAAAAGTTGGACCTTGAAGATGACTGTTACCCCTGGGAACTTCTCAGTCATGCAGGCTGAAAGATACATTTTTCACTCATAGTAAAGCAGGAGTTTATGTGGCTTGCAAGATATGTGCCTATTTGGCTCAGGAATACAGGCTCATCTTTGTATTCTTAGTAGTTGCCCTTCAGTTGTGTCACTCTGAACAGACAGCAAGGGCCTATAGACCTTGGATGTTTCAAAATGAAAATAACAATGACTTGAGGATCTCTTGTCATGAAACAAAACTCCTTAATCCTTTAATTCTGGTTGTTTGTCTGCTCTGCAGAGATGTGCTTCAGACCCATAACTCTCATAGATGGGTTTCCTAACAGATCCCATAACCTGATCAACTAGACTAAAGTGTGGAAGGTCACATAAGCCTTTGCTATGCACAGAACACTGTGCAGACAAAGACTATGCACACTGACTTGCCAGAGTTTGGGACTGCAATTAGCTCTGGGTAGGATTTGTAGCTAGCACATCTCAAAGCACACTAAGCTGGCTCAGTATGTCTTTATTTTTTCACTTACTGACACATATATACAGTACCCTGCTTCATGCTCAGGGCACCGAGAAAGCAGCTGTGACACAGATCCAAAGAGCAGCTATGGAAGACAGTCCACAGAGAGGACTCTGTTGTTTCCCTCCACACACTGTAATTACTTAGCAAGCAAACCAAAGAATACATTGCATGCTATTCAAAATACACTCCAGCTCTGAACTAGAAAAGAATCACACCTTTAAACAAATTGTTAAAGTCTAATTGTTAAAAGTTTAAACTGTTAAGTAATTTAATGGTTATTTTAAAAATATTTATGGTCTAGAATGGTTACAATAAAAAATAAAACCAAGCTTACAGGGAGAGCAGCCGCAGTTTCTGACACTGTAAAAGTATGGCATGAGTAATGTGAACAACACACACACAGGGCATGTGAAACTGCTGTTCTGTCCTGGCTCCTTGTCTCCCTCCTTCACTTTCCTGCCACTGAGGGCAATGCTGGCAGCTTGACTTTGCCATGTCATTTCCCGTGCTTCAGAGAATGCACCACATGAGTGATAATGACATGTCTAAGGTGTTGAAACACACCTTTGTCACACAGGCTGACTAACCTGGCAAAGTAACTCAGGATAAATCTTGTGAAGACAGGCAAATTGGATTTTAGCTCCTCTTAGCTGCTAGTTTTCAAACTCAGACTCCTCTGCAGTGTCTAATGCAAGCTGTCACCTGAAATAATAGACTTCAAGTTACCTTTACATGCTTTACTAACTCAAGTCACCTTTTCATGCAAAAATCCCTCACAATATAGGCACAATAGGGCACACTTTTGGATACCCTGTGAATGCAAGAATATAGTTATCAAAGTATTCCCCTCATAGGGCTCAAAACCAAAACAGGGGAATAAATATACAGATCACTAAAGGTGAAGTGATCTCTTTTGAAGGGACATTCCCTCAAGGAGAAGCAATACATAATTATTTGCCCTGTTTGAGGCTGGAGAGAGACTGCAAGCTAGGTGGAAAAACAGCGTAGGTGCTGAAACAGGTTATACATCCAGGATCTGGGGCGAGGCAATCCTAAGCACAACTACAGGCTGGGCAGCGACTGGCTGGAGAGTAGCCCTGAGGAGAAGGACTTGGGAGTGCTTGTGGATGAGAAGCTCAACATGAGCCAGCAGTGTGCACTTGCGGATCAGAGGGCAAACCGGATCCCGGGTTGCATCAGGAGAAGTGTGGCCAGCAGGTCGAGGGAGGTGATTCTCCCCCTCTACTCCTCTCTGGTGAGACCCCACCTGGAGTACTGCATCCATTTCTGGAGCCCTTATTACAAGAGGGATGTGGACATGCTGGAGCGTGTGCAGAGGAGGGCCACAAGGATGATCAGTGGGCTGGAGCACCTCTCCTATGATGACAGACTGAGAGAGTTGGGGCTGTTCAGTCTGGAGAAGAGGAGGCTCTGAGGTGACCTTATTGTGGTGTTCCAGTGTCTGAAGGGAGCCTACAGAAAAGCTGGGGAGGGACTTTTTTAGGATATCAGGTAGCGACAGGACTAGGGGGAATGGAGCAAAGCTGGAGCAGGGTAGATTTAGATTGGATATGGGGAGGAAGTTCTTCACCGTGAGAGTGGTGAGAGCCTGGAAGGGGTTGCCCAGGGAGGTGGTTGGGGCCCCATCCCTGGAGGTGTTTAAGGCCAGGCTGGATGGGGCTCTGGCCAACCTGATCTGGGGTGGGATGTTGCTGCCTATGTCAGGGGGGTTGGAACTGGATGATCCTGTGGTCCCTTCCAGCCCTGACTGGTTCTATGATTCTGTAAAGCCTGTGTTGTAGGTGTTTAGAACATCTAGAAAACAATATGGATGTGCTCCTGTGTGACTTGGTCTGAGCGGTCCTGCTCTGGCAGGGGGATTGGACTGGATGACCTTTGGAGGTCCCTTCCAATCCCTAATGATTCTATGATTTATCACCACCAAAACTTGAGGAAAAATCAGGCAGAAATAATCACAGCTAATTTCTTTGTAATGTTATGCTGAACTGCCTATGAATTTAATATTGTGGGTACGAACTGATGGTTTCTTACTATTACAGAAATACAGTTTGGATGTCGGTTGTACTGGTGTTACACTGAAGCAACTCCACCAAGGTAATGCTTCTGAATCCAGCCATCCACTAACACTTTCAGTCTGGAATCTCCACAGGTTTACACTATTTTATGTGAGATTGTAGAATGAAGACTTATGGCTGGAATAGAGGTTAAACCAACCATTAGCAGCTTGCTTAGGATGCCAAGGCATCAGAAAGTGATCATTGTTGAAAAGTGACTTGAGGATTTATTCCTCAGAGCAAAGAGGCACCTCAGTACAAGCGAGACATCGAGGGGCTGGAGCAAGTGCAGAGGGCAACAAAGCTGGTGAAGGGCCTGGAGAATAAATCTGATGAGGAGAGATTGAGAGTGTTGGGGCTGTTTAGTTTGAGGAAGAAGAGGCTGAGGGGAGACCTCATCGCTCTCTACAACTACCTGAAAGGACATTGTAGAGATGTTAGTGCTGGTCTCTTCTCACAGAGAATTAGTGAGAGAACCAGGGGGAAGGGCTTCAAGCTCCAACAGGGGAGGTTTAGATTAGGCATCAGGAAGAAATTCTTCCTGGAGAGAGTGGTCAGGCACTGGGATGGGCTGCCCAGGGTGGTGGTTGAGTCCCCATCCCTGGATGAGTTTATAAGACACTTAGATGTAGTGTTGGAGGATCTGGTTTAGGAATGAACTTGTAGAGTAGGGTTGATGGTTGGACTCGATGATCCCGGGGGTCTTTGCCAGCCTGAATGATTCTGTGAAGACAGTGGGGGACCTTCCCTGTGGTACTGAAAAAAACCGTGTTTTATTTGGGTTTTTTTTCAGATATCACAGAATCATAGAGTCATTAGGGATTGGAAGGACCTCAAAAGATCATCCAGTCAAATCCCCCTGCCCTCTGCCAGCAGAAGTGAAGGGGCATTTTCTGCAAGATGCTAAGTCACTGAGTGAAACCCAAAAGTTCCATCACTAAGTCCACCAGGAGCTGGATTTTCCCAGTGCAGAAAGACTTCCAGTATTGATCACACCATTTCCACTTAAGCAGAGCCAAACAGCCCTAAAAATTAAAAGGAAGTTCATTTTCACCACCTGGTTGTAAAATTAATGACGTGCACTGTTTGGGCAATGTTATTTACTTTAACTTTTTCCATTATTTCTTAAACCGAAACATCTTCTGCTTAAAATACACGGGACATTGAGCTTTTAATAAGCATGTCTGTGTTGGAATGTGGTTATACTGCTTCGTGTGTAGGGGATTATTTTGAAGACATAAAAGGACTCAGGGTGTTACAAGTGACTTCTCTGTTGAGTAGAAGAAAACATAACTTTTAGGAAAACTATTCCCAGTAACTTAGGTTTTGGTTTTCCTCCTGCAGGAGAAGTGCAGGGTAAGTAGGGATAGAGCTGAGGACAACTTTTCAACAATTCAAACGTTCAACTGAAAACATTCAGTCAAAGGAAAACTTTGCTTGGAAAAGGTTTCCAGGGTTTTTTTTATTTCCCTACCTACGTGCTCTTAGGAATCGTTCTTAAAGTTTGCTTTTCTGCTGCTAATAATGAAGTAATAAAGATGCATTTATTTTTAAAGAAGCAAAGCCAAATCCATAGATCCTAGAGGACAGCAGCTCCATAGAGTGTGTTCTTGTTGATGCTCTAGGTACTTCTTTTTAAATAGCTGTTCAGATCTCTTAAGGTGTTTTTACAGAGTCTTTTGGAAGAGCAGGTGCCTCAGCACTGTCCCTGTTGCCCCCTTAGCAGAAGAAGCAGTAGGAAGTGCTGGACATAGGAAAAATGCAGCTGTGCCCAGCCACACAGGGCAGCCTTGAGATGTTCCCATCAGGGTCTTGCCTTCACCTCCCTGCGCTCAGACATCAAGCCCCTGCAGAGAGCCTGGGAGAAGGCAAGGGGGAGGCAGCTTCACCTGCAGCATTTTAAATCATTGTGAGAGGGGTAGATTTACAGTATCCCTTCGGGCCAGTGTAAAGGAGATGTACAATCCTGCAAACAGAGACTGAAGGTGTTTTACAGATTGTAAAGGCATGGAGACAAAGGCACGGAGCAAAGCCGGGAGTGAAATCCAACCCATCTTGCAAGCTGCGCTCAGAGGCTGCGAGGAGGAGCCGAGACCTCATCTCAGGAGTGAGCAACCTCTGAACTCAAGCTAAAATTCAGATTGCATCGATGACCCCGAGAAGTACGGGCTCCTCAAAGGCCTGAGAGCATGATGTGAAAGCCCAGCAACTGCAGAGGGCAGAAATGAAGGGAAGAGCACTGAATCACTGTGTGAATGTGAAACAGACCTCGTATCTTTTATAAATATTTACCAAGTAATTAGAAAAGAGGAAAGAAAACACACATCAACAAGTGAGGTACATCAAAACACTGTCACCGAATCTCACACTGCAAGAGAAGTCAGGAGGAAGAGAAGGGCAGCTGCAGCCTATAGAAAGCTCCGTTCGTGTTTTCAAATCACTCCTAGGATTTAGGTGCTGAAAGGCATGCTAAATTGGGATTTATACATAATCAGATCATTCAAAAACACACAAATGCCTGCCAGAGCAAAGTACAATGTTCACTTCTGAAATGACAAAAAATCCTTTGTTTCGGAGAGTGAATTGACTAAAGTTTAGTTTCAGTGGAGCATGTTTTTGCTTTGGGTGTCATTATTTAGTTTGGCCTCCTTGCCAGAGAAACCTTTCTACTGACTGCAGCTCCTTCAACTGTTGTTTTTGTTCCACAGCAACTAAAAAAAAAAAAACCCCAAAAAAATCAAGGCTGTATCAGATGCTGCGTATTTAAATGAGAAGTGCTCTGTGTTTACCTTTAATTTTGAGATGGAAGTCGGGGAGAATTGCAGGGGGCTTGATTGCTTGCCAGGATTTCTCACGCAGATGGATTTGAGCCTCCTCACTTAAATAATCTGGAAAATCAAGTCAAACCGGTTGAATCAAAATGCTGGCGAGCGGGTAAAGAAAACATCCATCCATCCATCCATCCATCCGTCCATCCATCCATCCATCCATCCGTCTATCTAGGCACGTATATCACTCCCACCGCCCATGGTATCCGAGCACCTTCTACAGCGATGTCATGCAGCAGCCTCAGATTCCACACATCACCAAACATGCCCTTGGCAAAACCTCAGCAGCTTTGCCAGAGATAAAGGATTATGTGTGTCATGCCTGTGCATAGTGAGGAAAGGATTTTGCGCTATAACAGCAGTTTCTGAGGTTTCCATGGCTAAGGTACTAAGGCACGCACGTATCCTACCCTTGGGACTCAGTGTTGATGAATAACTCTGAATACACTCGTACAGTGCGTTCGTGGAAACCTTCTTGTGATCAGAGAAAGAACAACAGCGCGCATTTCCTTTTATAGTTAGGTGGAGGTAGGAGCTGGGGTTTCCAAACAGTTACTAGGTAAACTCGTTTGTCATCATTTTGTTCTCTTTTTTTGCTTCTCTCTCTTTTTTTTTCCTTTTCTCATGTGAGAACTGCCTGTCTCAACACCTGTGGAGACAAGATTTATTTAGATAGGAACTCATTCAGAGCAGGGGGGGAGGAAGTGGGGACAGAGCTGAACCTTCTGTTTGGACATCCACCCTCGCTGAAGGTAGTTCCCATGGCTACAACAGAAAAATACATTTCTCTACAAAGAAAGAATGAAGTTCTAGCAGATAAGGAGCATAATGTGTCCTGTTCAGCAAGAACAAACTCTGACCCTCCCAAGCTGCAGAGTCCAATAAAGGATATTTGATAAGAACACGGAGGGTAGCCACAACCTGTGTCGAGGAGTAGCATGACAGGAAAGGTCTGACAAAGGACCTTGAACCACTTCTCTTCCTCCCTGGCCCAAACTTGGCGAGCTGCACTGGCGTCAAGGTGGTTTACAGGTATGGAAACCAGCAGATGAATTGAATAGGCTGCATTCTTTATGGGATTATGTATTGCACGGACTTTGTAATGATTTAAGAACTGATCTGTTGCCAAGAATCAGAGCAGGAAAAAAGACTGCCTATCAAGCTTTTTATATCATGTGTTTACGAGATGTGCACAGCCTAAAGGTTTCGTCCGTCCCTGCTTTCCAAGCAGCCACTGTTTGTGTCACAGTCCCTGTTTTCCTTAGCTTTCTACCAGGTCAAGAGGCTCCTTCTCTTTTCTTTCCATTCTATACAGTTAGGCTGGGGAAGTCCTTCCCACAAGATCCTTTGGATGTGGGATCTTAAATTCGTTCACACAAGATTGGTTGAACACTGACATGCAAACACTGTGAGGGCTGTAGAACACAAAGACATCTCCTCTGGCTCAGGAAACACATCCTGCCTGCACAAGGTAGAGGGAACCAGTCCTTGCCAGCCACTGACTGGAGGTGAGATATGGGGATAAAGACCACTACAGAAGTTCCTACCCTCTACTCTCTTTCATGACTTTGCAGAGCAATAAATGCATAATGTCCTTCCCAGATTTAAGCAGTTAATTGAGATTCTTAATTGAGGAAATGAGGGGCCACCATAGCCCCTGGAGAGGGGATGAGAGGTAGGTACCCGCAACACCCAGCTGAATTGCCCTCTCAGATACCTGCTCAACCCATCTCAGCCACCTCAATGCCTAATTGCTTAAACTGAGGTAGGATAAATCTAGAGCCCGTGCTTTCCTATGAGCATTTACATGGGAAATGCTCACCACAAAATAGCTGAGAATGGATGTCTAGCAGTTGTCTAGATTAATAAATTTAAATGTGAACCATAGAGGAACCGGGTTCATTCCAAAGAGTAGAACCAGTCCTTCGAATCCAGCTGAAAAGCTCTGATTACTGAGCCCGTCTTTCCAATGCTTTTAATATATTTTTCATTTGTTTGCTTCTTCAAGGAACTCTAAAGCTGAAAAGTATTTTTGAAACATCATTTCAAGAGGAAAAAAAACCCTTGTTTTCTTTTGAAAGTCCCCAAAGGTCACTAGGGAAAAGCTTGAGTTTGTAGATTTCCCATTAAACAGGAAGAAAGCAAAAGGAGTAGAAGATGTCAGGCAGAACAGTCTGTCTAAAAATTGTTATTGTGGTGAAAAACCACTTTTCAATAAAAAAATGTCAATGACACAATGTCTCCAAGTTCTAATCTCCAGTTTAGAAGTGCTTACTGGTATAAGTGGTCTCACTGACTTCATTAAAACTACTTATACAGACAAACACTTGCTACTCAGAGGCAGATACAACATCCCCTGGAATTCTGGTTTCAAACATGAGAACCGTGTATTCATTTGAATACAAGTCTCTCTGCATCTTGCAAAACTCAGGTCCCTTAGCTGTCACTGGCAGCAGGGTTTGGTGTGCCATTGCCACAGCGCTGTTGTTTCATACCGAAACACCTTCGAGCGAGCGTAGCTAGAGCGCTAGTGCGATGCGTTGGGGTAGGAGGAAAAGACAGTTTGCAAATGATTTGAGGAAAGTCACCACTGCAATGCAAATATAAACAGTTTACAGTTTGGCTGGGTAACTGTGGCAACAGTGTGGCCACGGCTGGGGCACAGGAGTTTTGTACACACTTAGTTCATTTGGGCTGGATTTTATTAGCTGCCTTTGTGTGCAATAGCAGTGGAGCTCCTGTATGGATCAATGAAACGTTTATAGACCACGAGGACGACCGTGATTAAAGGTGTGTTTACAAAGATGAAAGAGCCCAAAACCGGTTCTGAGACTGGTGTTATATCTGTAAAACAGGATAATAAAGCCAGACCAGTGAGACACAGTGACTACAACAGCATAGTGCAGTAGAACTGGAGATTTGCAACCCCCAACCCCGAAAAATAGAGTGTTTGTTGCAGATGGATCAGCCAGAGCGCATAGTACTAATAGCGTGGCTCCAGCTCTCTTCCAAGGTGCCTCTGTGGCTTCAACTTACAAATACTCTTTTCTGTGTGTTTTAGTTCAGCTGCACACTACCTTGGGAGGGCTGCAGCCCAGCTAAGGGGTGCTTTTACACCACAAAGTGAAGAGTCCATGCTGCATGCTCTCTGCTGTGGGGTGACTGCAGGGGGACGGTGTTCAGGGATACAGAGGACAGTGGAGGCATCCAAGCCCAGTGCCATTTAATGCAGTTACACTGCTTCTGGAGGAGTCATTGCAGAGCAGTATCATGGCTTTATTTCAGTGGAGAATCAGGATCCAAGCCCAGTGACAGCTTGGAGAGCTAAGCTGTTTGGTGGTATAGCTATAGCACCTCTGAGCCCTGCTCCTTGCCTGTCTGGAGGCTTCCCTTGCCTGTCTTCACACCCCATCTTCCACCCATTAAGCCTGAAAGATATGTGATACAAACAGGATCCAGCTATTAGCCCAATAGCAACACTAACCAGAGAGCTCTGAGTGTTGCCCTGCACTCTGTGGAGGAGCTGTGAATGAGCCTGAACTCACACATAAGTCCTTGAAGAGCCAAACAATCTGCTTCTCCCTCCCCTGTTTTCTTCTCCATTAAAAAAAAATGTTCTTTTTGTTTCTAAACCCAAGTGGATTTGAGAGTCTCTTCCTCATCTCCCTCTTCACGACAAAAATCTGCTGCTGTGTGGATTGCTGGGTCTACACACACCAGATTTCAGTCACAGCAGGATGGAGCCAGGCTCTTCTCCATGTCATCTAGTGATAGGACAAGGGGCAATGGGTGTGAGCTAGAAGGTTCCACATCAATATGAGAAGGAACTTCTTCACGGTGAGGGTGACAGAGCCCTGGAACAGGCTGCCCAGGGGGGTTGTGGAATCTCCTTCTCTGGAGATGTTTAAAACCTACCTGGATGTGTTCCTGTGTGACTTGGTCTAGGTGGTCCTGCTGTGGCAGAGGGATTGGACTAGATGATCTTTCGAGGTCCCTT
>JAOXOE010000874.1:39196967-39230905 GCA_028565055.1 Phoeniculus purpureus
CCAGTGAAGTGATCCTGCTGTGGCAGGGGGATTGGACTAGATGATCTTTTGGGGTCCCCTCCAATCCCTAATGATTCTATGATTCTATGATCGAAGAGCTGATGTATCCTACCAGCAAAAAGTGAGTGTGGAAAAGTATTATTATGTCGTATTTCTCTAATAGTTTTTTGTTCTGTGAAAGCCAGATATTTAGCAATTAATTCAGAGCATGTTAATGCTCTCGGCATTTGCCGTAAAGGAAAGCATTTGTTGTGGAAAACAAGAAACTGGAGCACTAAGACCTCTAAGTAGTAGTACCCTGCCGCTAAGTGGTCTAGTTTATGATGCAGAAGAGTCCTTTTGCTGGCATGATTTATGTCACCTGAGAAGGCAGCTGAATTATTCCAGCAGACTACATCCACCTGCTGAATAACATCAATGAATTACAAAGGGGTTGGTAACGTAAAACGCTGGTCAGGAGATTAGGAAATGCAAGAGGAAAACCGGCAAAGCAAGAGGTCTCAGAGTTGGTGCTTGGAGAGTCTCAAGTGGTGACCACCACAATGGAATGTCTGTGAAGGTCACACAAGTGCTACTGCTTCTCTTTTCTTCAGGTACATGAAAGTGTGTCTGATTTGGCAATGTGGTGCTCTGTGTTTAAAAGACAACACTGATTGTGATACACATATTTCACACTACTGTGCTTACTGCTGTCTACTGAACCATATGTTCCTGCAAAAAGCATCTGACAAGCTACAAGCACAGACTGCTTAACTGTGAGAGTAGGAGCCAGGGAAATCACAGATAAAAAGGAATTTCTTGCCAGAAGACCTTTATAGTTTTGTGTTTTGTGTAAAATAGCCAGGAGCAAGACTGCGCTGTCTGACTGACTTTCTGGACCCTCATGGTGTTGGGGTGCGGGGAAAGCCCTAGGAGTGCCCACCTCTCCCCAACACACTGCACCAAAGACCCCTGCAGGTAGCCCTCAGCACAGGCAGGTCTACATCTGTGCTGCCCCTATCTTGTCCCACTTCAGCAGGTCCAAGATGTAGCCAAAGCTATGATCCATGGTCCCCACCATGGCATTGCCTGCTGCACAGAGCAGCTCCAGCATGGAGATGGGACTTGGGTAGCAGTGGTGTGGTAGATGCTCTTTTTGTCTCTGCTTCTCCCCTCATGCAGGATGGTCCCAGGACTAAGGACAGCCAACTAAACCCCTTGCCCAGCAGCTGGACTGTCAGGCATGTTGAAGTGCCCGTAAGCTCCACTGCTGCTCAGATTCTAGGGCCATGATGTTGGCCAGGTTATACCCACTTGTGGTCTTGAGAAATCTTTAGTGTTGCTATGTAAATCACTCTCAGCCTTTGCTGAGCCTGTGCCATGGGGCTGATGCTACATCCAGGTCTGTCTGGGGCAGCACCAAAGGTGGACATGCCTCTTTTCCAAGAGACATGAAAGCACAGTTTGAAGTGGGACACACGCTGAAGTACAGGATGATGCATTTGACCCCAGGCTCTGTCTGGTTTTCTTATATTCCAGGCTTTTGATTAGACGAAAAAATTGTGTCTAAATACATCTGCTAAGAGCAACAACTAATGTACCTAATTGCATGCGCGATTTTTCTCATATGTTTGCACTTGGCTGATGGCATGTTTGTGGAGTAACTCAAAAAGGAAGAAAACGGCCCATCAACTGTTTTCCTGCATCTCAAGCTTGATGCCGCTCAGAATAATAGTGATGCGATATCCTCGTATAAAATCGTGGCAGGAAAACTGGTTCCAGCAATTCAAGTAACCTGTGCTGCTTGAGAAGGGCAAACCTCTGCGCTTGCTGAAATGTTCACACCAGGCAAGAGGGCTATCAGCCAGGAGAGGCATTGTAAAACTCCAACCAGAAGTAGTATGCAAATGGGAGCCAGGGGATAATTGGACAATGGCGTTTGGGATGCTGCAGACATCAACCCCTGCTACATTTCAGTCTCTACTCCATCCCTCTGTAACAGCTTGCTTCTGGTGGAGGCACCACAGGTCAATTTAGCTAGCAACTGGGTCATGTCTTCCTCCTCTGATCTCAGACTGTCCCAAACTCAAGGAAAGGTTCCAGCTGGCCCCAAGACCTGTGAGGGAGGTACAGAACGTAGCTAGTCCACTGCCCTTTTGCCAGCTTTCTCACAAACTGAGAGGTGAAAGAGGACAAGACACCCTTAAGCAGTGCCTATCAGGTAGCCCATGGAGCACATCACCCCTGTGTGGTTAAAACATACCAAAGGGTGTTTTATAACACTATAATGTATTCCCTCAGAGGCTGTATCTCCTCAGCATACTGATATGGCAGTAATGTTATCCCAAATTCTCCCTACAGGTTACTCACTGAAACAATACACCCTTTCTTTCTGAGGAAATGGGACACATTAATAGCTACCAGAGTTTTCTGTTACCAGACACTATACACTTATATGTATCAGATAACTCATTAATCAAAGAGCTTGTTATTTGGATATAGACAGGCTTTTGGTATTCTACACATTGCTTTCGTGCAAACAGCCTGGGAATAAACAATGGGCAGCAGTGCAGGGGACAGTCAGCTGTCATCACCCATGCAGCTGAAAGGTCCTCGATGCATAATTTAACTCAATGTGAGATACATTGCTTCTCTCATCTAATTCCAGCTCACTGAGTGGCAGTCATGTAGGAAATTCTCTCCACTGTAATTTCTTTGAGTCAGGGTTGAGCCACGTCAGGGAGCAATTGTAGCCACGGTTTGGGTTGGTGTTGACTGATGTTTAGGTTATACATTTCCCTTCCATTTTTGCCGTCTTGTTCCACCTGGAGTGATTTAGCAGTAGCACTGGTGGGTAAGTGGGGATGTTGCTGGGGAGAAGGTTTTGAGGGAACACAGACACTGTGCATGAGGTGGAAGAATGAAGGGGGTTTTGGGAGGGAGAAGTGTTAGAGAGAAAAGGATGCCGGGATTCCATTTTGACACCATCTGAGTGTTTCCCTTTCTGCTTTGTGTTTTGCCCTCACAGCTTCATCTGCCTGAGAGCGCCTTGACTCCATGTTGGCTTCGGTTTTCCTCTGAGCTCTGCTCTGGGACTGCAACCTTCACGCTGGCCCCAGTCACTCTGGGGTTCACGCCCACTGTGACGTTCTTTCTCCCCCCTTCTATGGCACTCCTCTGCTGCTGCTGGCCTGCCAGCTATCCAGAACAACTCGGTTGTATTATTGTTTCTTTGTGCATTAGTTCTCTCCTCTCTTGTTCCCTCTTTCCCTCATTCTCCCTCTTATCTTCCCCCACTGAAGTTATAGTATTTTATTCCAGTTACATAATCTCTCTTCTTATAAAATTTTCGTACTGAAAGGAATCTGTCTTGTGAGGGTTCTGCCACTGGCCCTGGAACCAGGACACCAAGGCTGGGATGAGGGTCTACCTGAAGGAGTGCCTTGCTTCTCTTAGGCTGCTCAAGTCCAGTACTCATTTGCAGGACACAGTGCTGGTGATGCCCTCTGCAGCAGAGGTGCTCCTGCATCAGTGAAGATTGTACCACAATGTCAGAATGATTATCTAGGAGATGACCAGCACCAAGCAGGAAACATACCTTTGACCTTAATGCTTAGTAATGGCAGGTTGTGTGATAAGCCTAGGAATTTACAATCCTTTCTGCTTTGCAGACCTGTAAGACAACACTTTGACCCTTTCAGCTGGAGGCGTGTCTGTGCTCGAATCTCACTGCAACTTGTTATCTTGATGTTAAACAACCTCCAACGAACACCTCCCAAAGCATGTGAGAGAAGGGTCTCCCTGCGTACGCACACCGCATGACTGCTCTGAATAGGTGCTTTTGTTTCGTGTTCTTTGGCCTTGAACTGTGTTTCAAACTGTGTGCTCTGAACTTCTGGCTGCTATGTCATTATTTTTTTCTGCACAAGTTTGTCTGTTTTATTGTGGGTCTTTTTTTCTTCTTTTCCCCTGTGCTACACACGGTAGGTTATGTCTAGCCTGGACTGATATTCAAGGACTTGAGACAGAAATTATGGTTCTTGTTTCCCCGCCATCCTCATTCCCTGCTTCCAGGTTGATCAATGGTCCAGTCACAGCTGAGCTGTCTGGTCATCCAGAGCGGGGGAGTGCTGTGGTTCTCATTAAAGTGCACCATAAACACAGAGAGATGTATAATTAGCTCCAGGCATTAATTGAGTTAGGGCAAGCAGGATATGGGAGAAGACAGAAGCTGATAGTTCCACATGCTCTTTTCTTGGAGTGGTTCAGTTTCATTTTTAGCTTTGTTAGCAGTCTAGGTTTGGCTGGCTGCCCGTGATACACAAGCAGGGAGATTCCACAAACCAGTTGTGTTTATTTCACAGCTTTGGCAATGGCATCCTCGCAAGTAGCTCTTGCTAGGATGCTTTTGATGCTGTATAACAGTGCTGTCTGCCATCAGTCTTGCAGGAGAGTCTGTTTCTGCGGGGTCCTGCAAGCCTGAGCGGGCTTCAGCAGCATTGATGTAAGTTGTCTCCTTAGACCCAGACTTGCTAGGAATTTGAGATTTTTCTCTGCAGCATATATCGATTCTGTAGCCATTTGGAGGATGGAAGGCAGTTTGTTCTAGTCTTTGTCTTCAGGCTGACAGATGACTGTGCTCTTGGAAGGCCTGAGACAGACAGAGAAGATTTGTGTTACAGCTGATGACCCAAGGACTTTAACCCCTCTTGGTAACTGGTCACTGCGTTGTACACAAACTTGACTGAGGCAGGCTGTATGTCAGAAATATAAGGGAGCTCCTTGCTTGTTCCACGTAAATCACAAGTATGAGATTGCTTTTCACAGTTTCCTACTTTTTGGAGCCTCAGGTTGATTCCTTTCTGTGGAATCAGGAAAATGAACTCAAAGTTTAATCTGCCATGAAATTATTGGTCTTGGAGCATGTAGTATTTTGTTAAAATGAATCAGTAGAATGATTTCATTTGCTTTGTATCAATTAAAAGAAAGCAAATGTCCTAGGTCAGATTATAAATCGATGTAAACTAGTTTTATTTCAGTAGAAAACCTGGTGTGAAACATCACGTAACACATTGCTCTATCTTGGCATATAGGTATAGAAGTTAAATGAAGAAGTTTGTTTTTCCTGACCTGTGGATTAATTTGGTTCTCCCAGGACAGCAGTGACAGTTCTGGATTTCTTGGTTGATTATCCTTCTCTGCCTTTTCTACTTATGAACTAAATCTCAGTAGTGAAGCCTGAGCAGATGTTCTTTTCTTTCTGTTCCACGAAGGTAGTAAGGTATTTTCCCAATACTGTTGTACAGGAATCCACTTAAGCATGCAGTCTTGGCAACTGCCTAGTAACCTGAGAAGATGGGGCTCTTCCTCCACTGTATGCCATCCTTAGAATCATAGAAGTGTAGGAGTTACAAGGGACCTCTGGAGATCATCTAGTCCAAGCCCCACGCTACAGCAGGTTCTCCTAAAGCAGATCACATAGGAATACATCCAGGCAGTTTTTGAATGCCTCCAGAGATGGTTGAACTTGTTTGCCGTCATTACCTGAAAAATTCTACATAAAAGAGTGTTTAAAGTAGATTCACCTGATGCAGGTGGTGATACGGAAAGGACTAACACAGTTCAGTTTGAAGGAAAGGAGCACTTTCTTTTCTCCATTTTATTGTATGATGTGGGAAATGGATCTTTGTACCTGCATCTCAGAGGATTCCAATGTTACTCACAATTGCAATGCCAGAACAGTGGTTGGGGAACAGTTTGCACGTCCTCAACATTCAGCCAAGATCCTAATAAGGTCACCTTGAGCAAAAAACTCCTGTGCTGTCTCACAGGATAAAGACTTCTCACTTTCTGTTGGAGATTTTTGACTTCTCCATGTCCCTAGACTTACTTAGCAATCAGATTTTTAGTCTATGTCAATGGAGATTGAAACAGCTTTTTATTTTCTTTTATGTACATTTTTGTTACTGGATACTTGAAAACCCAAAAAGGTCATTAAATCCATAACAATAAATATGTCAAACAATCAATAACAATTAACATAATGTAGTGAAATAGAGGCTAAGTGGACATGACCCATGGCATTCAGCCAGAAGAAATAAAAGTCTCACCCTTAGCCTGTATGACTGATTCCCCTTCTGGCTGTTAAGTCCTCTGACAAAGGCAAATGTAATATAATTTAAAGCAGAATTTCACAACCATAATATTTTGGAGCTAGACCTTTTGTTATACTGTGCTTGGATCTTCTTGTCACCAGAGATATCTACCTCTAGGTGTTTTGTCATGTTCCATTTAAAGACTTCAGTCCAAATACTGTAAACATATTCATTACTTGTGAGGGACATGCACACAAAAACTGCATCTGTGCTACATGAAAGCTTATGCATAATTTCTTCCAAGCCTGCCTCATGTGATGCTAGCACGATATCACAAGCTCCGAGGAACAAGCTCATTTAAGAAATACGGGTTAAGTATGTAGACTACTGTTAATATTTAATGTACTGAGTATGCTATTAGATACTTATAAAGAATCAGCTGAAGTACGTAATTATGCATACCATGACAATATAGAATGTGTCATTTTTTACTGCAACTGTAGTTATTCAAGTTTGGCAATGTAAAGACAATTTGGAGTATCTAGATTCCAAACAAATATTAATTGAGCAAAACACAACAGGCTTGAGTCTATTAATTTATTGCTTCTATTAATTTACTTAAAAGACTGTGTCTAACAATGAAATCAGAGACATGCAAATCAGGGAAAGACAAGGGCAAGGTGAGCACTGCTGAGATCTGCATGCGATTGCGGCGATGCATGTTTTAGTGATTTTGTGTTTTGCAGAACAGGCAGTTTTGTGAAAGTGAAGGGTCTGAAGAATGGAGCATAGTCACAAAGCTTTTCAGACACAGCTGGCCTTCAGAGAGTATTATGCCCTTTAACAAAGCTTGTCCAATGTATGCCTTCAAGTTCTGAATGCATCAGCTATGTTCCTGCAGTTATCTAACTTTCCTACACCAGGATTAAGTTTGTGTTAATTTTCCTTTTTCAAAAAGGATTACCCTGTTTTCATGCAATGTAATTCTTCCTCTGCATTTACCCTGGGGTTAATACGGTCTTTAATTCACACTGAGTAAACTCCCTGCGGACTAATTTGCACAGAGCAAGGCCAGTGCAGACCCCACTGTGTAAGCCTGACCAGTGGTGACCCTTTTGGCATTGCATTGCACCAGAATTAGCCTGCCCCTCTACCTAGGTGTCCAGGACTCTCCAGACTTTCAACACCAATAAACTGCTATTAACACACCATCTACTTGAGATCAGCACTAATGCATATGTTGTGCTGCTGGAGTTCCTGTCTGTAATGCTGCAGTAGTGCAGGAGCCCTGGCACTGCCATCTTGGGCAGGCAGTCCTGCACCAATGGGGGTCTTGCATTTCCTTACCCTTCTGAAGCCTGACAAAGGTGCTGGTGACCCCTCAAAGAACAATGGACTTAAATAAAATTGGCTTGTTTGTACGGAGGGATGTGCAGCACAGAGCAAACAAACAAAATGTCAAGATGAAGCTCGGTGACATTTTTGCTCCCTTTTCTCATTGCTTGGAGCATGGATTGGATCTGGGGCACAGCAATTTGTCCAGGATCTAAGATTGATGTCAAGGCTTGCCAGCACCATCTGGGGCCAAAATCCCCAAAACCTGATTCTGTCTGTTTGCTGATGCATGTTGCAGTGAAGGATGAGCCAAGCACCAACTCTGCACTGGTGCAATGCCGTCTGCGGGGTATAGAGTAAGAGAAATGCAGCGCTGAGTATTTGGCTGTTGCTCTGAAAGGTGTGCCTGTACCATTGATGTTACACTGCAAAGTGAGCTTCTGCAAACCTTGTTGCCTGATTGCTTTAAATCTGGCTAGACACATCAAGGGAAACAAGACAAGCTTTTATAGGTAGGCCAGTGGTAAAAGGAAAATGAGGGAAGATGCTGGCCCATTCTGGGAGGAGACGTGGTTACCTAGGATATGAACAAGCTTGTCAAGTTTTTTGCATCAGTCTTTACTAGCAAGTGCTCTGGCCACACCACCCAAGTTGCAGAAGGCAAAGGCAGAGACTAGGAGTTTGATCAGGAAAGAAAAGATCAAGTTTGAGACCATCTAAGGAATCTGAAGGTGCACAAGTCCATGGGATGCGATGAGATGGAGTCAACACCCTGGAAGGAAGAGGTGCCACGCAGACGGACTTTCACAAGCATAAGAGATGGACCTATACCAACCTCCTACAAAGGGCAGAGAACCGATTGAGACAAGCCCCAGTGAGAAGGACTTGGGAGTGTTGATTGATGAAAAGCTCAACAGGACCCAGCAACATGCACTCACAACCCTGAAGGCCAACCATATCCTGGCAGCATCAAAAGAAGGGTGGCCAGCAGATTGAGGGAAGTGATTCTATCCCGCTGCTCTTTGTGAGACCTCATCTAAACTTCTAACTGAGCTTTGAGGTCATCAGCCCAAGACCTGTTGGAACAAATGGAGGACCACAAAGGTGCTCAGTTAGGGCTCGCACATCTACCGTGTAGACAGGCCAAGAGTATTTGGGTGTTTTAGCGTGGAGAAGGAAAGGCTCTGGAGAGACATAACATCCTTCAGTACCTTAAGGAGATCTGCAAGAAAGGAACATTTTAGAAGGTTATGTAGCTGTAGAATGAGAGGCAAGAGTTTTAAATTCAAGAACAGATTTAGGTCAGATGTAAGGAGGAAGTTATTCACTGAGCACATGGTGAGACACGCATACAGGCTGTGTAAGGAAGTTGTGGACGCTCCATCACCAAAAGCATTCAAAAACAGGTTTGATTAGATTTTGAGCAATCTAGTTGAGGTGTCCTTGCCTGTGGCAGGGGGTTGGAACTAGACAATCTTTAAGGCCCCCTTCCAGTCCAGACTCTTCCATGATTCTGTGATCACACTGTGACATGCATGGCCCCTGATGGAGTCCAGACCCTGCCACAGGCGGACCAACACTTCTGCAGTATCTGAAGTCTCTAGAAGTCAACCTGGTTTTCCCATTTTTTTAAAATTAATTCCTGTGACTCTACAGGCCTTTCAACAACGTCAGCTCTTCTCTTCAGCATACTTAAAAAAGGCCTCCCTGATGCAGCAGCATGAGTGGAACAGCTTTTCCTCGATTTTGTTGTAACGCATTGACTTCACAGAGGCATGCTTGCTTTTCCCTGCTGTGAAGGAAAGTCTGCCACGGGAGGCTCCCTCTAGAGTCCTCCTGAAATAGCTTGCTAGCCAAGGACTTAAAACTGGTTAAATACAAGAAAAACCCTTCTACTAGCTAGAAATGCCGCATTAAGTGTTAGTCTTTTACAGTCTCCGTGTGCCGGAGTGGGTGAAACAAACTGTAACAGCAAAAGGACATTGTAGCCTGGGGATTGATCGGGTTTTCCTGCCGGCTTGGACGTGTTCCTGGTTTTTCTGACACCAGTAGATGAGCAGAAGTGTGTCGTCTATAGCTGTCAAAGATACAGCATCTCTGAATCGTCCTTGACCACTGTTTGCGGTGTACAGACCTTCATTGGTGTGACTGACTTTGGAGTGCTCGTTTTTGAAAGACCGAAAACCAGACTTCCTGTATGTTCCTGTTCACTCAGATCATCAAAAAAGCTCAGCTTGTTCTAATGACAAGTTATTCATGTGTAGCAGCCAGCAAGTGGACAGGAGAGTGATCCAATCCAGCCTGACTATCAAATCAACAGTTGCTGCAGATTTTAATTTCCTTTCATAGAAAATAGGTTGTGGGAACTGTTGCACTTCATAGCCTCTAGAGTCCTCAGCTTTAAAAACTGCCCTGCCTGGGGACTGGGTGCTACGTAACTTCTCAAATTCTGCTTTGTGTGTTTGCTCAAGTTTCTGTCACAGCCAAAAGAAGTGTGCTTGTCTTATCATGAAAGACCTGTGAAGCTCCTTTGGTGGCTCCTGGACCATCACTAGGGGGATGCGGGAGGTGAGGAAGTCTGGAACAGTCCAGCAAGAGAAACTGGAGGAGAAATGTGCTAGAAGTCTACCAGCTGCTATATATGGGGCCCTGCCTTGGTGCTATGCTGTGGGCCACTAAATACAAGAGCATGCCAGAAGCAGTTACAGAGCTTGGGAACAACTTTCACACTTACTGGAGCGGGTCACTTGTGCCTCTGCTGCTTCCTCCTATCTGTGTTTGAAGTAAGACAGGTGGAAGGGTGGAAGATGGGAAAGGGACATGACTTTGCATACGGCCAGGGAAGCTCATCATGTTAACAGTTCACATCTTTACATTAAATGCCCACCATCAGAGCCCTCTTAACAACATCTACTCGTTCTGCAGAAGAACATTGCTTGAGGATGCAGTTTGTTTCTGCTAAAATGTCAAGGCACAGGGCCATCAGAAAAGTTTGGTGGCAGTAGTACTTCATCTGGTCTGCGTAGGAAGCTCTTTAGAGCAAGTGCAAAGCTACAGATAACACATGTTATCATCACTCTGCAGGACACGCTCTGCCTGGCCATGTATAGGGAGTTATATATAGAGCCATATTCAAAATACAGAACAGCCCTGTAGCTGTAGCTGGAAAGGCTTATCCAGACATGCCTTGATCAGAATCTCCACCAGAGAACTGTGTGTTTTAAATGCTATTTTGGAAGGATCCTGGGCAGCCAGCACCACTCCCAAACAGCTGATCTGTAAACTATGAACATACAGACCAAATACGTGCAATCCTTTAAAGTATTTTTTTAATACATCTATGTATACATAGATATACCTATATATAGATACATGCCTATGTATGAAAACATCTCCTCCCATACCAGTCTATAGATCTTTCACATCAGCACTAAATTAAGCAGTTCCACCAGCAAAACTTAATTTCAGAAGTAACAGGCTGGTGGAGGAGATTCAAACAGTTTAGTGTTTGAACATCCCCCCACAAGAATCTGGATGTTGGCAGCATTGCACAGGGAAAAGCTATCATCCGTGTGTCAACCTCAGTTCTTAGCCCTTCAGAAAGGGTGATGAACAACAGAAAGCTGTGCATTGATTTCTGTAACTTTCATTTCAAATTGTCCTTTTGCAGATTTCCTATAAAAGGTTGAGGTAGGATTCTCCCCCCCAGAGTGAGGCAGAACCTGTCCTGTGTGTTGTAGGCATGGGGAGGCATAGTTCTTGCAGAAACAGCTTTGTGTGAGCATGTCAGGCAGTTGTTTTAACCAACACATAGGGTAGGTAGGTCCTGGTCTTTGTACCAGTCTGGTTATCATCACTGTTAAAACTCAGTGAAGAAGTCCATTCTCATATTTATGTGGAAACTTCTAGGTTTCAGCTTACACTGAATGTACACTCACTGCCCCTTGTTCTGTCATTAGAAGACACTGTTATCTCCTTCCTTTGATTTGTGAGTTTAACATAAACAACCTAATGCAGCAAGTTAGAACCTCTTTCCTTACCACAAATATTTCATCTACCATGCACACTTCAAAATTGTCAATGTAAGAGACTAAAGATCATCTTCTTACAGATTTTCTCTTCCCTTATGAACTTCCCCTTTTTATAAAAAGACAGGACAGTTTCCATCCTTGTGATCCTAATTGTTCTCCAGCGATAATGGTCACTTCTGTCCAATTTCATTTCCAAGTTCCTAAAGAAGGACATCTTAAAGGATGCCCTCACAACGCAGTTATTAAATAAGGCACTTTGCCAGTGACTCAAAAACAAGCCAGTAGCGCGTGGGGTTGCTGCCTTTGGTGAGCTCAGCTTGAAAACCTTTGGAGGCTGTAATTTTCTGTTTCCTTGAGAAGATGCTGCTGTGTGGACAATGCTTCACCCAGACCATCAGACTGGCTTGCAGAAAAACCCATGCTACACAAGCTGTAACCCACAAAGAATAAGAATTTTCACTGTTTCACAAACAGTTCGTTTTTATTAAATTGACTAATCAGGCATATAAAGACCAGGAAGACAAAAGCTGATCTGAAAGTGTAAATTATGACTTTATTGTAACCACTCAGTGGGGTAATTTAGTAATCATTTAGTACAGAGATGATGTAACTTTCTTCTCTTTCAGCCTGGGCTTATCTGAGGTGAGGAAAACTTTCTAACAATTTAGCAATTAGAACTTTTCAAAACAACCACGGTATCTAACACCAACCTAAACAGACCAATATTGCCAATTCAACTGATGAGCTTTGGAGACGTTTCACACTTTTTTGGCAGCAATACTATCTGCTTACCTGGTTGGTTCTTTTCATCTCAAGTCCCAAAAACATCTTCTACCTCTACAGGGCATCCAGACCTGACAGTTTCACATGGGAAAGGTTTATCTCAGAAGGGAAAAAAGGTTCTGGGGCAGGAATTGGCAGGGCTCATTCAGAGGGATTTAAATTACTTTCAAAGGGTTGTTGCTGGGTGGGCACCAGTGGGGCAACACTCTGGTATCTATGACGACCATGAGGCCTCCCACCTTCCTCAGGTGAAATCAGTGCTCAGCTTGCTCCCTGAAATGCCAGTACACCAATGCACACAGCATGGGGAACCAGCAGGAGCAGCTAGAAGTCTGTGTTCAGTCAGGTGATTATGATCTGGTGGCAATTACAGAGACATGGTGGGACAGCTCACATGAGTGGAATGTGGTCACAGATGGTTATGTCCTTTTCAGGAGGGACAGGTCAGCAAGGCAAGGTGGTGGAGTTGCTCTTTATATGAAGGACCATGTATTCAGTTCTGTCCGTGGGCAGATGAAGAGAGAGTTTGTGGGTGCTGATTAAAGGACAGGCTGACATAGGTGACACTGTCACGAGTGTCTATTACAGGCCACCAGATCAGAATGAGGAAGCTGATGAGGCCTTCAACAGGCAGCTGACATCAGTCTCACAGTTACAGGCCCTGGTTCTCATGTGGGATTTTAACTACTCTGATATTTGCAGGAAGACCTACTCAGCCAGCCACCCACGGTCCAGAGGTTCCTCCAGGGCAGTGGTGACAACTTCCTAATGTAAGTAGTGGAGGAGCCCACTAGGAGAGGAGCACTGCTGGATCTTGTACTCACCAACATGCAGGATCTGGTTGAAGCAGTGAAAGTTGAGGACAGCCTTGGTTGCAGTGACCATGAGCTGGTGGAGTTCAGGATCTCATGTGGCAGGAACAGAATACCTAGCAGAATCACAACCCTGGATTTCAGGAGGGCCAACTTTGGCCTTTTCAAGCAATTGCTAGGAGAAATCCCATGGGACAGGGTACTGGAAGGTTAAGGGGCCCAAGATAGTTGGTTAACATTCAAAGACCACTTCTTTGAAGCCCAAGATCAGAGCATTCCAACAGGTAGGAACTTAAAAAAGGGAGCCAGCAGAGCTGCTTGGTTAAACAGGGAGCTGCTGGGCAAACTCAAGAGGAAGAAGAAAGTCTATAGATCATGGAAGGGGGGGATGGCCACTTGGGATGATTATAAGGCTCTAGTCAGAGGATTTAGGGACACAACTAGAAAAGCCAAGGCTTCCTTGGAATTAAACCTTGCAAGAGAGGTCAAGGGCAACACAAAGGGCTTCTTTAAATACATTGCAGGTAGAACTAAACATTCAGGCCCCCTGCTGAATGAGGTGGGTGCCCTGAAGAGAGAGGATACAGAGAAAGTGGAAACACTGAATGCTTTTTTGTATTCTCTGTCTATACCACCAGCGGCTGACTTGATGAGCTCCAGACCGCTGAGGCCCCAGAGGAAGTTGAGACAAGAGGAGCTTGCCCTGGCTGATGGTTAGGGATCAATTTAGCAACCTGGATGTACAAAAGTCCATGGATCTTGAAGAGATGTGCCTGAGAGTGATAAGGGAGACAGTGGAACTCATTGCTAGGCCACTCTCTATCATCTTTGGTAAGTCTTGGGGATCAGGAGAGGTGCGTGGGGACTGGAGGACAGCAAATGTCACTCCAATCTTTAAAAAGGGTAAGGAGGAGAATCCAGGTAACTACAGACCGGTCAGTCTCACCTCCATCCCAGGAAATGTTTGTCCTTGACACTGTCTCCAGGCACAGCAAGGACAAGAGGGTCATTAGGGGCAGTCAACATGGCTTCATCAAAGGGAAGTCATGCTTGACCAACCTGTTAGGCTTTTATGAGGGCATGACCAGGCAAATGGATGATGGCAAAGCAATAGATTTGGTCTATCTTGACTTCAGTAAAGCATTTGACACGGTCTCCCACAGCATTCTCGCAGCCAGACTGAGGCAGTGTGGACTGGACAATTGGGTAGTGAGGTGGATCGTGAACTGGCTGCAGGACAGAAGTCAGAGATTAGTGGTCAGTGGGACAGAGTCTAGTTGGAGGCCTGTATCTAGTGGAGTCTCCCAAAGGTCAGTACTAGAACCAGTCCTATTCAATCTATTCGTTAATGACTTGGACGAGGGATTAGGCTGCACTGTCAGCAAGTTTTCTGATGACACAAAGCTGGGAGGAGTGGCTGACACCCCATCAGGCTGTGCTGCCATTCAGTGGGATTTGGACAGGCTGGAGAGCTGGACGGGAGAAATTTCACAAACTCTAACAAGGGTAAGTGTAGAGTCTTGCATCTGGGCAAGAACAACCCCAGGTACCAGTATAGGTTGGGGATTGACCTGTTGGAAAGCAGTGTAGGAGAAAGGGACCTGCGGGTCCTGGTGGATAGCAGGATGGCCATGAGCCAGCAATGTGTCCTTGTGGCCAAGAAGGCCAATGGCATCCTGTGATGGATCAGAATGGTGGTGGTTGTTAAATAAAGAGATATTCTCCTCCCTCTCTACTCTGCCCTGGTGAGACCACATCTGGAATATTGTGTGCAGTTCTGGGACCCTCAGTTCAAGAAGGACAGAGAACTGCTGGAGAGAGTCCAGCTCAGAGCCACAAAGGTGATGGAGTGGAACAGCTCCCTTATGAGGAAAGGCTGAGGGAGCTAGGTCTCCTCTTTAGCTTGGAAAAAAGGAGACGGAGGGGTGACCTCATTAATGTTTATAACTACGTAAAGGGTGAGTGTCAGGAGGACGGAGCCAGCCTCTTCTCAGTGTCTTCTAATGATAGAACAAGGGGCAACGAGTGTAAGCTGAAACCTAGAAGGTTCCACATAAATATGAGAATGAACTTCTTCACTGAGGACTGGAATGGGCTGCCCAGGGAGATTCACATTTCACATTTAACTTTCAGATACATTTTGTCATCTCCATTTTAAAAGTGAATCCAAGTTATCTATTTTCCTTGTCTGTGAAATTGTTGTCCGTTGATTTATCAGTAACATTTTTCTAGCCAAAAAAATGGGATAATCACAGAAATGGGAGAGGCAATGCAATAAAGCATTAAGGACACATAATCAAAATGTTTGCTACACAGGAACATTCAATATTCAGCATTTGTTCAATATTCAGCCTAACATTAACTGGGGCACTAAGAACAGCAAATCATGTGTGCAGCGGTCATTAGCATAAGTTTTTGCAAAATCCAAAAATATTGTAGATTTCAAATCAGTTAATTAGGTTCTCAGTGTTGGGTGAAGGAATATATAATTTGTTGCCTTGAAAGCAACTTTTAGGAGTTAATAGGAAACAAGACTCAAGCAACCTTTAGAAAAGGATAACTGCTGTCAATGTTCAGCCTGAAAAAATGCTGTTATTTATCTGGAGTAGAACAAGCTATAGAATAACTGGGGGTCAAGGAGATGTAAAAAGTAAGATCTGTGTAAATAGCCCAAGGTTGCCTACAGACACAGAAAACACAGCAATTATTATCTACTTCTCAAGTTAAAACGTGCCATGAGAAGTTAACTTGTTATTCACAGAACATGATTTTTCACTGCTGTACACTTACTTCTGCTGCTATACACTGATGATGACCTGGTCACAAGCACCTGGTCACAAGCAGGGACAGGAACCGCAGCTTAAGAATGTATGATTATTGATTTGCCACATGACAATCAAATATATAGTAATTTGTGAAGCCAAGTATGAAAGTGTCAATATTTGGTCTGTTTCCCAAAGAAGACTTAAAAGCACCTTATTCAACTCTTCTGAAATTCAGTGCTACATCCTCTAAAAGAGTCCATACACTAAAGGCTAAAATATCTTGTTGAGAGCTCTCCAGCAAAGCAGAAAGAAGCACAGGTAGGAAGGGGTAACTACAATTACATCTCTTCTTAACTGTAACTTCACCACATTCCAAAAAACCACCCCACTCTACCACTAAACTTGTGGCCACCATCTGATATCAAAGATAAGTAAATAATGAGCTATTCTGAATGATTTTTGCTCCGACATGGGTTTTTGTTTTGGTTTGTAATGGATTTTCAATTAAGTAGACCCCCATAAACAGAGAGTCTTCCGCTCAGAGAAACTACTTCAGTCTTTACTGACCAACACCCCATCAAGCCCCCCCCAGGATCTCATCAAGCCCCCCCAGGAAAATGGACTCTTCACAGGAACTGGTGTAGTGTGCCCTCAGCCTGGTTGATCTTTTAGCTGCTTTTACTATTTCTTTTATTTGTAGCTGAATTTCAGATCCTCAGGATGCAGAGAATAAAACCAGTTAACAAGCTATACTTCACTTCACAGCCCCATGATCCTGCTGTGGCAGGGGGACTGGACTAGATGACTTTCCGAGGTTCCTTCCAATCCCTAATGATTCTATGCTGCTTGAGTTTGTAGCTCACTCCTGCTCATGCTCCCTATGCTATTCACTTACCCATGGCAGTTCAAATCCTTTCCACCATTTTGATAGCATCGTAGAGTATTTTTGACTGGAAGAGACCTTCAAGATCTTTGAGTCCAACTGTTTCCTAGTCCTATTATCAATCACCTCTAAACCATGTTCCCCAGTGCAACATCTACCCCTCTCTTACATACCTCCAGTGCTGGCAACCCAACCACCTCCCTGGGTAGGCTGTTCCAATGCCTGACAACCTTTTCAGTAAAGAAATTCTTCCTAATATCCAACCTGAACCTCCCCTAGCACAGCTTAAGACCATTTCACCTCATCCTATTACTGACCACTAGGAAGAACAGATCAAGCCCTGCCTCTCTACAACCTCCTTGCAAGAAGCTTTAGAAAGCAATGTCACCTCTCAATCTCCTCTTCCCCAGGCTAAACAGCCCCAAATCCTTTAGTGGCTTGGTAGGCACCTCTGTACCCTCTCCAGTTCTTCAATGGCCCTCTTGTAGTGAGGATCCCAAAACCAGACACAGTACTCAAAGTTTGGCCTCACCAAAGCTGAGCACAGGGAAATGATCACCTCCCTGATCCTGCTGGTAACACTATTCCTGATACAGGATGCCACTGACCTTCTTGGTCATGTGGGCACACTGCTGGCTCATATTCATCTGGCCCTCTAACACTGTAGATCCCTCTCTGCCTTGCAGTTCTCCAGCCACTGCTCCCTAAGCCTCTAGTGCTGCTGGGCACTGCTGTGGCCAAAGTGCAGGACCTGGCATTTGGCCTTACTGAAATTGATGTAATTGGCCTTGGCCCAGTGATCCAGCCTACGCAGACCCTGCTGCAGAGCCTCCCTATCCTTGAGTGGATCAACACAAGTAATGTGTTGATGCCACCTTACCCCACATATCCTTCCCTTTTTTTTCTTGCTTCCAACCCACAGCGACTCCCATTTTAATATTCTCTTGCTCTGCACCACTCCTACTCAAGCACCTCATTTAGCTTTCTCAACACTAGTTCTACAGTATTCTTGCTTCCACTGCTCCAGACTTCTCTTCCACATCCTGCCCCATGCTCCTTCTCTGCTCTTCCTAGCCAACCAGCACTACTGGTGACATTCTTAATGCACGAAACTCAATCTGCATGTAGAAGTAAGAGCAATTCCTTTACGGAGCAAAGCTGCTAGAGTTTTAGATGTTACAGCTGTTCTGACAGCCTGAAGATGCCCATTGAATCTCATCTGGCACCCCTTATCTGTGATAAGGGCACAATTACTCTATACTTTTCACTTGTCCTGCACTGCAAATCAGAACCACAGTTACTTCTGAAAGTCTTTTTGCTGAAAGGGTCTATAGTCTGCTACTTTGGGCTCAGCAGTGGCAAATGGTGCATGCTAAATCACTTGAGAGGTCCTTTAGAAAAAAGGATATGCCTTTTTCCTCTCCACTGACAAGCAGAAAGACATTCTGGTGCCTACCATATTCCTGAAATGCACGAACTGACCTGCCACAAATACAGCTCCTAAGTCATTTGCATTGATTCTGAGCAGCATTTCAAATACACAAAGTAAGGCACCACTATTAAAAAAGCTTAGAATGTTCATAATCTCTCTAACAGTAAATCACTGCCACAAAATCTTAGTTTTAATTCTTTAACACAAAGTGGTTAAACAAATTTTGAATTATTTAACACCAAAAGGGAAATATGTATGTAAAAAATAAACAGAGTGCAGTTGTACGATTTTAATGTATTGCCAAGGCTTGACTTCAGAAAACAGGTTGTAACACTACTCGTGCACACAGCTCCTCCGCCAAAGTACAGTGCTGAATATCTCTTACTGAGATATTTCAAATGAATATTCAGAGAATATTTCAGATGAAAATTCTTTGGCTAATGATACACTGCATTTGTGAAGAAGCTAGTCAGAAATATCACAGAACCCATTTAGCAAGGCCACACAACTTTCAAAGTTCAGTATATTGAATAAACTAATTTTATTTGGGTTTTTTGTGGGTTTTTTAAAGTAGACAAGAAAAGGTAACTTTTAACTGAGACTTAATATGGGAGATTCTCTACCCCAAAGTAAGTCAAACCGTAAGATCATAAAGAAACCCAAGGTTCTGTGCTATACTGTATGATATGTAAACAGATTTTGAAAATACTTTCCCCATTATATATTTTTGTCACAGTATGCACAAATGCCTCAAGGGATTTCTCAGAAGTAAAGCCATTTGAAGAGCCATTTACAGTCTGCAGTGACAAATTTCTATATAATCAAAATATCCCCTTTTTCACAAAGCAGAATAACCTGCTGAAGGCAACTCCCTATCAAAGTGATGCCAACAACACAGATCTGATTGTATGACTCCAGCAGTTAAAAGAGCACATTGGTTATACATGGCTTTTAACCTTGGGCTACAATTATGCTACTGGAACTAAATTCAAGACTAAATCAGTCATGTAGAGAGGAGTGTGCTGACTGAACACTGTTTAGAGTCCTTGTTTTCCAGATCTGATGAAGGTGGTGGAGGCGGTCTGAGGTCCTTGTGCTTACATTCAGGGCAGGATGAACTTCACAAATACCAGATTCTCCAATTAATGACAAACCACAGATCCCAAAGTAGGTGTGTAAAGCATCTGAAAGAAGGAGAGAAAAGGAAAAAAAAATGTCAGGCTGTAACAGCCGAGTATTCTGGATTGCAACACCCCTGAATAATTACAGTCAAAGGAAAACAAATAAATAGAAGCCAGTAGGCTGCAATCTCTAAGAACTAGAGTACAAGTTCTGTTTTATAACAATTCTTGCCCACCACTTTACGTATTCTGAGTGCTCAAGTGAAACACAAAGACTTTGAGCATCTGGTACTCTCTCTATCCACAAACCTGCTTTTTACCCAGCTGGGAAACCATTTTTTATCTGATTACTTGATGACCTGCTGACTATTGAAACAACAAAATTAGTGTGAATTAAATAATTACTTCCCCTAGCTTTCCCCTTACTGAGAGAACACAGGAACTCATGAGGTGGCTTGATCAGCCATAACAGACAACTGCCAGTAAAAAGGGATGCTCTCGTTCCCCAGTTACACACTGCTCCTGCTGCCTACTTTATACCATCTTCAAGCAACTGAAAACACATGGAAGAAAACTAACCCAAGCTAACCCACCGAGAAAATGGACAGTTTCCTGACATTTCAGACTTGTTTGCAGAAGGTTTTGATATACACCAAAGCTAGTGCCAAAAGGAGGAAGGCCACACAGCTGTGTTTGAGGAAACCTCAAAGTGAAAGTGAGTCTGCCTCCTCTGGGAACCAGCAAGACGTTACACAAGATTATCTGTTCATGAAATCACAGGCTAAAAATGGAAAGAGGATGTGAACTTAATGTGTCCCTTATTAATTCTTAACACTTGGTAACCTTCCAAAGGTGTTAGTAAGTTCATATTGAGTAATTGATACCGTAAGAGGCTATCTGGATGGACAGACCCTCAGCAAAGACTTGCACAAGTCTGAAGAATAACCAGATGGCTTAGGTATCCTGTTCTAGCTAAATGCTTTGGATTAACCCTGGTAGGCAGTGAAGCATCTGTACAGCTACCACTCAATTTCCTGTCATCCAGCTGCAATGGGACAAGAGGAAAAGAAGGTAAAGGTAAAAAGACTTGTAGGTTGAGATAATGCAGTTTATAGAGAAAAGTCATAAGTGCAAGTAAAGCAAAATAGAGAATTTGTTCACTACATCCCATTAGCAGGTAGGTGTTACGCCACTTCACAGTGAGCAGAGCTTTATCAGGTATAATGGTTCGTTGGCAAGATAAAAACTCCAAACACTCCCATATTCCTTCTTCTCACAGCTCTTACTGCTGAGCAGAATGCTGTGTGGTATGGCATAACTCTGCACTCAGGTGTATACGACAACAAAATCACAGAACCACAGAAACAAGCTTTGCAATTCTGCATTGATAGTTTTCAGTTTAAAACTACTTTAATTTTTTTACTCTTCCCTTCAAAACATGAATATAGACATATGTCACCATCTGCCTGAGGAATGAATGCTGCAATAAATCCACCGATCACAACAAAATAAAAGAGACACCAAAATCTTGCTTTGTAGAAAGCAGCAGTGTTCAGGTTCAAGCACCACATAAAAGGTATCAGTTTTATTATCAGTCTGTCTCTCTCAAATCCTATGTCAAAAAAGCAGAGCTATGCTAAAGATGGGTAAAGGAACTTCATATGCAACATGGGTTTTAAAGATACTTAAAAATTCCTGTTACTAAGTAAATGGTTCACCAAGATAAACAGAAATATTTCCTTCAAGTGACACTGATTGATCAATACTATGCAGAGTAAATTCGCTAAAGTCCTCAGAAATCCTAAGGTGGTTTTCAGGGGAATGGGGGTAGCATCTCTATCATAGGTACTGTGTTTAAATATGGGTCCACCTTATAAAATTCTCCACCTTATAAAATTTGTCTCATAAAATGAAATGAGACCAACTCTGACCCTTATTTTACTATGATTAAACGTTTATCTTATTTGTACAAAACACCACCAGGCAACACTACTGGAAGAAGGTTCATTTTCACAAATTTGCAGTATCTTCATTGGTTTCTAACATCTTTTAAAATTGTTGTAAAATAAAATATTTTATCACCTTTTCAAGTTTAAGTACTTCAATTTATCCACTTCCAAAAAGGTCAGAATTTTCAGACATACTATGTATAACTACTGTGTGTAACTACAATCTGTAAATTAAATACACAGCTGTGCAAACTTTTGACTGATTTTACACACATCAATGACTTCTGACTCCTTTCTTAAGGAGTCTTAATGTCTTTAAATATTTTACTCAAGCAATTTATAAAGATAGCCACTGCACAATCTTCCCTTTAACTAGCTAAACACATTTAAACATACACAGTTAAATACATACGGAAAGGCTTGCCTACCTCTAAATATACTGTGATACTCTTTTAGCAATAGCCTCAACAGTACTTTACTTGCTCTGTGGCTTAACCAAGAAAAAGCAGTATCTCCTTTTTTACACTTATATCTAGAAAATCTTATTACATTTTAAATAGAGGTCTTTTCCATTTTTTTGAAGGAAAATGGGGAGAGAAATCCCTTTACGTCTTCCAGATGTCTGATTGTTGGAACGTAGTTCTAGCTTAGAACAAAACCCATAACTTTTAAATTTACCTGGATGGCTATCTGGCCACTTGGCAAATCCACCAACAAGGCGATCTTGAGTTGACAGAATGTAGTTTCGGTTTTTCTCAAAATTTGTATATTGGAATATGTTCAACAGCTGAAAAAAATTAGACCATTACAATAATATACTAAACCTTAGGATATCTTTAATACTAAAATCTAGTGCCTCAAAGTGAGATAAGCAGAGATAGCAGTAACCTGGTAAACTGCTATATTCTACAAGGTGTCACCTTTATCTGTGACAACTCATGCACTTGTGCCAAGCGCCTAACTCTTTTTAGCAAAGCAAAGCAAAGCTGCTTAGAGAAATCAATACGAGTAAACAACTATCCTGTAGGTGTCCTGTACGCTACCTTCAATGTTGCTCCAACCCAAAAGGAGTAGCAAGTGTCTACAGGTTTGTTGGGTCGTCCATGGTAGCCATTCTGTTGTCTCATTATACACCATCTTCTTATTCTGTTCAGTTCCTTTTCTGAAAAGACTTCCTCCAGTTTACCCATCAAACACAGTGATGCAATACCACAAAAAGTAGAACCACCTGTGAACAAATAGCAATGTTTTAGAATTCAGATTTTTACTTAACCTTGTAACAACTGAGAACTAGGGCAGTGAAATAAAAACATTTTTAAACCTATGACAGTGTTAATTTTGAGCCTAAGCTCCAAATAAAAAAGCTTTAGTTCAGTACATATGTCAAAAGGGAAAACAACTCAACCTCACTCTTGCATAAGTAAGCCCAAATTAGTTTTTTTTTACCCCTGGATTGCCTCTCAGTATTCCAAAAGTAAGTAAATTGCAATGCAATTGAAAACATTTATTCCTAAGTAACTTAAAAAAAAAATACTGGGATGCTAGCAATTAGACTTGAGACAGATATGCCAAAGGCAGTGTCATACCCAATCTCACAGAGGACTGAAAAAAACAAACCCACAAGTGTCTGAAGCCAGGGGAAAAATAAAAAGATAAAAAGCACGGTTAATATAAGAAGAGTGATGGACTCTCATGGTTCTAAAAACACAAATTACCTTTCTAAGAAAGCTTCCTTGACTTTATTGTCAAGGAAATATATGGAACATATATGGAATAACAAGATATGGAATATCTCACAATATGGAATAAGAAGAGAAACTCATGATCTCTGTCTCTGTACTACGGCTATCAAATTTTAAAGCCCGTCAAAACTCACTCTGAGTCTATTACTTGATATGGTAAAATTGCAGCCTCAGAAAGAAAAAGCAAGCTGCAGAACAAGACTTGTTCCTTATACAAGATTACTTTCAATCTGATGCTGCAATGCAGAAGGATGCTCAATTAATGCCCTAATTCTAGTATTATTACTTGAAGGACAAGGCTTGGGGAGCAGAACCCCAAGCACTGCTCAATTGATGAGCGGGGACTTTCTGGCCCTTGTGGGTCACAAGCCTTGGGAACAGAGCGCAAACGTCTAGGTGAAAAATACTGAAGATAGTTGTGTCTGCAGAAAAGGCTAAAAACAAGGGGAACTTAGCAAAACATTGTAACACTGACAAACACCAGTTCCCTGCGCTCTGCCAGATGGTCTTAACTTGCTGATAAGGTGTTACTAACCAATTAGCTGTTTTGAATAGCCGCTTGCACACGGCATGTACAGCCTTAGGACCAATCAACTTTGAACACATAGCCTTTTTTTGCTTTATATAAACGTATGCCTGTTTTCAGTAAAGTGACATTTGCTTGCATCAAGCTGAATCCCGTCTCAATCGTGGCAATTACTAGTATTCTACATTATACATATTAAAAAGTAGTTAAGTTAAATTAAATTTTTCAACTTTAACCTTTCTGCAAGAAGAAGACAGATGGAATCCTATCCTAAGCATAAAGCTAGCAAACATTTGATGAATATAGTATCAGTCATATAAAAGTGAAATGTTGTTTTGTCATAAGCAGACCACTACTTCATGGTATAGAAATCTATTGCTTAAACACACTCATCTCTTGAGAATTCTTACCTTCACAACTATCAACTGTTTACAAGAATTAACCAACACTTCAATATTTGAGTCCCCAATGGATGTTGTCAGCTATTAGAGGAAATATTTCTAGGTACTTCTAACAGGTGCAGAAATTGGAGAGTATTACATACACTGCACAAAATTTCTTGCAGATAAATCTAGAGTGGCAATGGTACATGTGGAAAAACTTTAATCTGTCAGCAAGACACAAGAACTAGAGCCACAACCTTTCAACAAAATAACTAAGATAATACTAAGAGACCATCTGGTCTACTATTAAACTGGAAATAAAGGAAGACAGATAATATTCTGAGGCATGTTTTGGATTTGCTCCTTCTTACTC
The DNA here is from genome assembly GCA_028565055.1 of Phoeniculus purpureus. Lineage (NCBI taxonomy): Eukaryota > Metazoa > Chordata > Aves > Bucerotiformes > Phoeniculidae > Phoeniculus > Phoeniculus purpureus. Next base: position 39,221,177 of record JAOXOE010000874.1, read on the forward strand.
CACTTTAAAAACCAAGAGAGAAGGAAAGACATGACATACCCTGTATAGAACATTTTAACATTCTTACCATGAGATTCTAGTCCAGCTCCCTGTGCCAGGCCATTATCGTAAGACTGAAGAAAAAAAAACACACCACAAATCAGTTCACTTCCACAGACAGGAATTGCAGTTTCTTAGTTTACTAGCAAAACTATCATGTGACCATAATCATTTATCGTATTAAATTCTGAACCTACACCCCAAAAAGCCCTTGGCACAGATCAGTTAACGAATGATCCTTGTTTTAATGTGGGCCATTTTATGACTTTTGTGAACTATATTCTAGTTATCACATGTGTTAAAAGTCTGAAAATGGGTAAATGTGTCAGACAAATGTTTACTGAATCAAGAATACTGAAGTACAGGTTTGTTATGAGAAATCTAGGAGCAGATATGTATATGTAGGAACAACAATCTTCTGTCAAAATTCATTAAATTGTTTTGTATAAGAAATAAGATCACAGTAAGCTAGTCATAAAATGGAAAATGTATAATTTACAGGGGTTCACATAATACTTAATTATGACTGTGCAAATACCAAACTCTTTAACAGGAATAAAAATTAACTTCTAAAGTTAAATTACACAGGTCCTACATCTTCTATATTAACTGCTCCATGAATTATTTGTTCAATATCTGAACAGTTAGAAAGCAATTTCAAACTACCCTAACCCTCTAGGTGCTGACTACAAATTTCTCATGTTTTGTCCAAAACACTCAATAGTGCACAGCAGAGACAGGACCCCTTGACAGACCACTTATTGTCAGAGTCCTAGACAAACAATAGCTACAGGAGTGTGCTACTACAATCCATACTCAAGACCCATTAACTGCTATGCAAAGACAAGATGATTCTCAACTCTATGCTGGCAAAGTGATTTAACTCTACAAACTGTAAGAGGAGGTGGTTTGCTTCACGTATGTAATTAGTTCTGGAGAAAAAACGTTAAGTGTGCATCCAAAAGAGTGTACTCTGTTAGACTGTACAAATATCTTGAAATTCTACTGGACAATAGTTGGCCTTCAGCTGACTGATGCTGACATATTTACAACCACTTTCCTTTTTTCAGCTGTATCAATTTATATCTACTTCAGTTCTTATACTGCATCACAAAACAGAATATATTCCAAAGAATAAGCTAAAGAATTTAGACACTTATTACAAAATTTACTGTGTTTAACCCATCTATCTAGATTAGCTGCGCTTCACACGTGTGTCAATTTGAATAACTGAAAAAAAATTTGTTAGCTTTCACTTGGTTCATCTATGTGCAGATGACATCGTATGATAGTAAAACAAAATGACACTATTCACTTATAGCAGTTTACTACTGACTAATGAAACTCCTTTTGTTTCACGATTAATGAAACTACCAGAATGAGTTAACATTGTAGTAAAACAGAAATAAGCATTTGCAAGGAAGCCTATAGCAATATTCACTGTAAAATTAGTTACATGAATAAATAGAAGTTAATTTGAATTGTAACATATGGATTATTTTCAGCACCATCTACAGAATCTTAATGGAAGAAATCAAGCTAATACTCTTGCATGCTACATTTCACAGTCATTGTATTTGTTTAAGAAATATGCCTGGTTCATGTGACATAACTGAATTGGCAGACATCTCAAGGTGGGGTCATGGAAAGAGCTGAATGAGACAAAGGAACAACTACCACTGTAAAATGATTTTTACAATGGGATACTCCATGAACACTTGACACTTCTTCAGAGACATGTTAAATTCTGAGATGTGACCAAGCAGAATGCAAAGATTTTGTGAATTTGCTTAGAAGTGCCAGACAAGTTGCAAATGAGTAAGAGCATTGAAATACTGGTCTGACCAAGCAGTGCACACTCGAAAAACCAGAAAAGACTAATGTACACGTGCATACGAACTCTACAGTAAATGTAATGCAGAAACCCCTCCCTCCACCACCAGCGTGTAGAAAATGATGTTTGCCTCACGCCACTATCTGCAGGAACGGGCCGTTACACATCGCAGTAAGCACCAGCACCATGTGGGGAAGCAGCACAAAAATTCTAAGTGTTCATAGAAACAGGCTGTCTTATGGAACTAAGCGAAACAGATCAAATACAGTTTGACTCTGGTGTCTCCAGCTTTTGTTTTAAAACCACAGAAAGCAGCTTTTTAAAGTCCAATTTGAAGTCTGGCTTCTGGCCCTCATGGAGACTAAGCCCCAAATCCCATTTGAGTTCAAGCCAGAACACAGGAGGTTCCAAATGAATATGAAAAGGAACTTCTTCACAGTGAGGGTGATGGAGCACTAGAACAAGCTGCTCAGGGGGTTGTGGAGTCTCCTTCTCTGGAGAAGTTTAAAACCCGTCTGGATATGATCCTGTGTGACTTGGTCTACATGATCCTGCTGTGGCAGGGGGATTGGACTCAATGATCTTTCGAGGTCTCTTCCAAACCCTGATGTTCTGTGATTCTGTAAAGTATACCAATGCTTTAAAAATAATTTATACTGAACAGAGTACATAGTCAGTCTACTAAATCAGAATAAATCTGGACAAGAATGCAGCATCTCTTGTTACACGTTAGCACATACGTTGAGACAACTGCTGCCTACAGAACACTGCTTAGAGGATTTCCTTAAGTTATTCTCTGAGCTAGCCAGGAAAAGACACAGTCTTTGTCATAAGCCTCAGTGTCTTCTGGATTTCAACCACTTGCCCTTCCAAGAGGTCTTGTTATGCTCAGGATTCAATTTTATTTTGTTCAAAATCTTTAAAAGCAGTGTCCATTTTCCTAGTAAGACTGTAACAACTGAAACATGCAGGTACAGAGGAAAAAAACTTAAATCTCATTCAAGATCACTGTAGACAGTAAATCATAGAATGGTTTGGATTGAAAGAGACTTTAAAGATCATCTAGATCCATCTCCCCTGACACGGACAACGACACCTCCCAACAGACCATACTGTTCAAAGCCCCATCCAACCTGGCCTTGAATACATCCAGTAATGGAGCATAACTTCCTTGGGCAACCTGTTTGAGTCTCTCACTACTCTCATAATGAGTAACTTCCTCCTTAAATCAAATCTAAATCTATCGTCTTCCATTTCAAAGCCATTACCTTTCATTCTATCATTATATGTCCCTGTAAAATCTCCAGTGTAACTTCAAAGCTTCAAACTTTCAAAAATCTCCACTTGCTGGCTCTCCCAATGGTTTCCTATAATGTTCTCTAGTTCTTGTATTTTAATGAAATAATTGCTCTCTAACTAGCTTCATCTTTTCAGTACTACTTATTACTTTACCCACCTCTGTCACACTGTACTTTATCCTCTGATTTCCAGATTGAAGAGTCCTTTTACACAAGTTGGTTCATACCTCTGATAGTTCAGTTGGCTTGGTGTCTTTTGTAGTTCCACCATATCTTTTGAGACCCTAAGTGCACTCGTGTACAAAATGCTAACAGTTGAAATGATGTATAGAACAGTGGAATGAGGATTTGGACTTCAGCTTTTGTTCTCTTTTCTTCCTTATTATTTTAATTGTTCTAGAGTATGTCTGATAAGCTAGCTGATTAAAGACTGATCTCAGTAAACAGAAACACTCAGCAAGTACCAGAAGAGGAAAACCTCTCCTCACCTAATCAGTGAAAAGCAGGAATTCTGACTTGGTAAATCCCTGAGACTGTGAAAGGAGACAAGGTAAATCATAGTCCCTGAGTGAGACCTACTGAGAGGATATTCTTACCCTGAGATCCCACACTAAATGAAGTGGACTACTAACCGCTGGGGTACAGGGACTCTTAGAAGATACAGGGGAAGAAAGTTCTGGGATTGTACAAAACTCATTTGGAAACAAGTTTGGAAATGTGTGCACAACACAGGAGTGTGCACAACTCATTTATGGGATGGCTGGGGAAAGAACCAACGGTAAAAAAGGGAAAGAACAAGGAAGACTGAGGAGGAACAAGCAAGGGCAAAGAGGACAAAAGGGCATAAAAGGTTTAGTGAACCAGTATATACTGGTACATAGGCTTAGAATCACAGAATGATGGTATCATTTAAGCTGGAAAAGATCTTTAAGGTCAATTGAGTCCCAGCTGTAAACTTCCAACTCCATCCATGACTGTGCCCTGCTCTTAGTCATTCTAAGACCATGACAGTGTGCCAGAAAGCATCATGTACAGGACGAATTGCTACCTCCTTAAAAACAAACAAAAAATAACACCCAATTTGGTATGAGGCAGGAGATTAAGTCTTTTATAGAAAATAAATTTTTATTTTTAGAAGTGAAATTTCAGAACCTCACTGATGGCAACTACTGAAACATGTGGGTTTACAACAGAAATTGTATGTAATAATAAATTTGGCTGAACCAAATTTTGTGGACCAAAAGAGTTTACAGTGTATGTTTATTGACCAGTGCAGTTTTCAAATTTACACTGGTTCTTTGAAAAACATCCATTTTTATTTTGGAAAACGAAATACCATGAAAAAAAACCAGGGAAACTCTTGCTCAAATCAAATATGAAGACAGATTGCCCAGACACATTAAAAAATGCATACATAATAACATTTTCCCTCATTCCAAGTCAGTATCTAATGAATAATAATGAAGTATGCAACTAGAAACACTAATTAAGCTTGCGCTTATATCAATAATTATTTTTGAGTCTCTACTCATTTACAAAGCAGGACCACAGCTCATTGAGATTGGATAATTTTTTTGAAGCTAGGTTTTACTTATGCACTTACTTGTAAGCTATAGGAACATCAGGCCCCAGTTTACAAAAACTTGCTTTGAATTTTAAATTAAGTTTTAAAGAAAAAGGATCAGCTTTAATTTGCAGTGAATAAACACACCACATAAATTTTTCTTGCTTGTACACATAGTACAATGAAAATATAAATCCAAAAATACCAAGTACATTTTCATTTTTAACTCCCTAAGGTAGGAACAGAAAAGAAATTACCATGGTATTTCTATTTGGGCAAAGAGATTTTTAGTCATAGTTAAGAACTAAAGCTAGCAACTTTAAAATTTAGTAAGAAATCACACTATGGATACTCACCATACTTCTTCTAATATAGTCTATTGCTTTTTTCATATCCATGCCTGACCAGTTATCAAGCATATAGCAGATGCAGGAAGCACAGTACACAAACCTCATATCATTCTCACTTCCTTCCAACACTGCACAGAAACTGAAAGAAACATTTCTGTCATTACATACACTGCATGGACTGTTATAAAATACAAAAAAGCAGTTACAGGAACTGCACAATTTTCCCTTTAGAATTACTTATTTCTATTTAGTCATATTAATATAAAACAAAACTATGTTACATTCAAACAAATTAGTCATCAAATCTAAACAAATTAATTGATCTATTAACATTTAGAGGCCTAGGAGACTTTATTTCCAGCAGTGCAGTGATATTGTTTTCTATTTGAAGACATTAATGCTTATGGTCTTTCACATACCAGAGCACATAATGATGCATGCATTATCACTTTAACATTTACTGGTTTGGGAAGAAGTCTTCATCTTCCTAAAACTCTTTCTTCCCTGATGGTTTACTTTGCTGACTGCAACTTCAGGGTCAGTTTCACAAGTACACACAAATGCAATTGTAACTTTTATTACAGATGGTGAAGATGATCTTCAATCCCGTTTTTATTTCTTATGACTACAGTATCTCCAAACTATAAGTTGTAGAAGAATATTTTATAATAGTTGTATCTGGGTTACCTATGTACAATTCCCATTCTCTCTCAAATACCCTTAATATGAAGACAGATATTTTGTTTTTGATATGGGCTTGTACCAGAAATAGTGTAGCCAGCAGAAGTAGGAAAGTGACTGTCTCTATACTCAGAACTGATGACACCACACCTTGAGTCCTGTTCAGTTTTGGGCCCTTCGCTACAAGAACATTGAGGTGCTGGAGCATGTTCAAAGAAGGGCAATGAAGCTGGTGAAGGTTCTAGTGCACAAGTCTTCTGAGGAGCAGCTGACACAACTGGGATTGTTTAGGCTGAAAAAAAGAAGGCTGAGGGAAGACTTTACAACTGCTATCTACAACTGCATCAGAGAATATCAGCAAATGTCCAAGACACTCACTGGTCACCTCTAAAACAAGTGCAGAATCCTAACAAAACTAGCAAAATGTTTAAAAAAAAATTATGTTGTCAACCTGACAATTCCAGAGAGACAAAAATACCACTACAATTTGCTGAGGCCTGTACCATGACTTCTGAGACCTGTTCAACAGGTGCTCTGAAGTGCAGAAGGTGGTTTCTTGACCTAAAAATCAGACTAGCAGGTGCTGCAGCTGAACCACAGAGGCAACCTGTGCTGGTAATAGTCAATTCTATACAGAAAAAGAAACGTACAAAATAAGCAGTTCAATCAGTGATGGATGAAGATGAATCATGGTACATGATGAGAACACGAGGAAGAAGCAGAACCAGAGGTGGTCATGCAATCCCTATACCTGAGTGAGCTGAAAGATATGGGAAAGGATTTCAGCCGTCATCCAGGTAAGCAAACTGTTTCTTGGCTGCTCTGATGCTGGGATAACAGGTCTAATGGTTTGGGATTCTTGTCTAGGGAAAGGAGCATTGAAAAAGCAGTTAGAAAATTACTGAAGCCTTCAGCCTCTAGAAGCTCTTTCTGTTGAGAATGAAGGTAAGGGACCCCTTTAAGGATGATGTTTAATAATCACCCAAGTGGACCACAATGGGGAGGGTTATCTAGTACTTGAGGGAATTAGCTATACAGGAAGTTATTTATATTAATCCAAATAACAAGCAGTTACCTACAGACCCAGATGAGGTCCAATGCTTGTGAGGCCAGTGTACACTACCCAGAAGTTCCTATCAAGGGCACCACAGTCATATGTCAACTGAATTGCAGGAGAGTTCTGGAAAAAGGCCAGAGACACGCAGTGGATGAACTGGCTAGCCAGCTCTGGCAATATGAAGAAAATGTCTCTTCTGCAGGGAGTTTCAGGAATTCCCTAGAGGACATGTCCTACTACCTACCTGTAGGGCCTGTATCTCAGCTATTCAGAGTACGCACTCCTCTGCTTAAGATAGACTATGAAAGGTACATACTACACGGTACCCTGCAGTTTTATCTGCATGATTACACAAAAGACCTGAGAAAGTGAGAAGAAAAATCCACTGGGATTCTACATGTATGGGTGCATGAGTTATGAGGGAAAACCAAGAAAAGGAGATTCTTCCAAGAAAAATGCTGCCCTAGTTTCCAGTGGGAAATTTCCCATTCGGTGCAGAAGATCTGATCTTAGTGTTGATCCTCTTGATGACACTAAGTCCTCTTCACAAGAAGTGAATGATTCTGGTCAGGATTACAGGGACCTGGCCTCCAGCCAGGTGTAAGAAATGCACAGGCCAGTTTACTGGACTGTGTGGATCTGGTGGCACATTAGACCCATGGGAGTATAAGGCTTTAGTAGATACCAGCACACAGTATACCCTAATGCCGTCAAGCTGTGAAGGGGCAGAACCCATGTACATTTGTAGTATAGCAGAGTGATCCCAACAGTCTACTGTATTGGAAGCTGACGTGAGTCTGTAAGTGGTATAAACACCCCCCAGTGACTGGCTCAGAAACTCCATGCTTCCTTGGCACAGACCATGTCAAGAGAGGGTATCTCAAGGACCCCAAATGGTACTGGTGGGCCTTAGGTATAGCTGCATTGGAGACAGAGAAAAGTGAAGAGTTATCCACCTTGCCCAGTCTCTTGAAGGAACCTTTTGGGGTCAAGCTCAAGAGGACTAAAGAACAGCAGGTACCAAGTGCTACCACAGCCGCAGACTGTGGCAGATTTAATGAACTGAGACTCCCTGATTCCTACTGACCTACCAATGGAAGATCTAAGGTATGATCAGCAAAACTCACTCACCCTTTAACAGCCCCGTATGGCCCATAGACTATCATGGCCATAATAAGATCATGCCACTGTTGAGCACTGGTGTTCTTTAGTGGTATGAAGTAATATTGAAGGCACACCACAACAGATAATGCTACCACATTTTTCTTTCCTTTGGCAGCAGAGTGCACGGGATTGTTTACTTTCTCTTGGAGAGCTGTCTCCAGTACACTTGGAATTGTTTGCCCCAGGAGTGGAAACACAGAACTGTCATTTGCTACAGACTGATTCACACTGCACTGGAACAAGATGAAGCTCTGAATACCTGCAATACATTGATGTCATCATCATATGCAGCCACACAGCAAATGCTTTTTAGAAAGGTAGCAGTTCAAATCCTTGTAATGGCCAGATCTGTCATAAAATTAAGTAAGATCAAGGGACCTGCACAGGAGATACAGTTTTTAGGAATGTATGGTCTTGCCATTTGCTCCTAACAAATGGCATCACCAGATCCACATGATCACATGATCAACAAGATAGTTGCTATGGCTCCAACAGCTAGTAAAAAGGAAACATTGGCTTTCTTAGGTATTGTAGGTTTCTTGAGGATGCATATCCCAGACTACAATCTGACTGTAAGTCCTCTCTGTCAAGAAAAGAAAATCAATAAAAGAATAATTTTAAATGGGGCCTTGAACAACCTTCAACCCTTTCAACAAATGAAACAGGAGATGGTTAAAGGAGTCACTCTTGGGCTAATCAGGCAGGACAAGATGTTAAATAATCTGTACACCACAGCTGAGAAGAATGGCTCTACCTGGACTCTCTGTCAGAAAGTACCTGGAGAGACCTGAGGCTGATCATTGGTGTTTTGAAGTCATGGATACAGAGGATCTGAGCCTACCATTCTCCAACTGAAAAAAAAATCTGCTTATGAAGGCGTCTGAGCTCTGTTGGAAGCTGTATGCCACTGTATGTCATCACTACCACAGCTGTAGTGTCTAATCAACAGTATTAATATGGTAAGAATCATTCAAATCAAGGAAGGAGGGATTCTGTTGAAACACAGAGGGGCATTGGTGATGGAACTTTAACTGTCTTTAGCAGCTGGCATCGAGCAAGCTCCTCAAGATCAACATCTTCAACCTGCAAACCATAATCATGGGCTCCAGTCTCAGGCTGCAACCAGTGACTATTTGAAACCATCTCTCCTACCCTAAAACAATGCTATGATAGATGAAACTCAAAGTCAAGGATTAAATGAAGTCAACAGACATGTTAGAGAGATGTCCCACAGAATAAGGGAATTGTATCTGTGTATACGTGTATATATAGGACAGGAAAAGTAGTAGCAGACAGTCAGAAGTAGGTATCCCATTATCATCCTGGATAGAAGTTTCCAGCATTTCATATCTGCTAACCCAAATGGTGCAATATTCTGCTCTCTGCTGCTTAGCCAGGGGTGGTAGTGCATGGTTGCCTGGATATGGACCAAAATCTGGGAAGCCAGGGCACTTATGAACATTACCTTGATTTACAATCTTGCCCCATCCTCAGGTAACAACTGTACTGTATGTTATCCAGATACTTCATACTCAATGACTGTACAAGGAGATAATAAAATTTCTTAAAAAACAGGTTTTGTTTCTTCATACCTTTTTTTAATTAACTAATACTTCTGGGCTCCTCAGTTCAAGAGGGATGTGGAGCTGCTGGAGAGAGTCCAGTGTAGGGCAATGAAGATGATAAAGGAGGTGGAGCACCTCCCTTATGAGGAGAGGCTGAGGGAGCTGGGTCTCTTTAGC
>JAOXOE010000874.1:39231005-39268383 GCA_028565055.1 Phoeniculus purpureus
GTGTGGTCTAGATGATCGGGTAGTGAGGTGGATCGTGAACTGGCTGCAGGATAGAAGCCAGAGAGTAGTGGTCAATGAGACAGAGTCTGGTTGGAGGCCTGGATCTAGTGGAGTCCCCCAAGGGTCAGTACTGGGACCAGTCCTATTCAATCTACTCATTAATGACTTGGATGAGGGATTAGAGTGCAATGTCAGCAAGTTTGCTGATGACACAAACCTGGATGATGTCAGCAGACTGTGCTGCCATTCAGTGAGACCTGGAGAGGATAAAGAGAGCTGTGCAGGGAGAAATTTAATGAAATATAACAAAGGCAGTGTAAAGTCTTGCACCCGGGCAGGAACAACCCCAGGTACCAGTATAGGCTGGGGACTGACCTGATGGAGAGCAGTGTAGGAGAAAGGGACCTGAGGGTCCTGGTGGACAGCAGGATGACTATGAGCCAGCAATGTGCCCTTGTGGCCAAGAGAGCCAATGGCATCCTGCGGTAAATCAGAATGGGGATGGTTAGCAGATCGAGAGAGGTCCTTCTCCCCCTCTACTCTGCCTGGGTGAGGCCATATCTGAAGTACTGTGTCCAGTTCTGGGCCCCTCAGTTCAAGAAGGACACGGAGATGCTGGAGAGTGTCCAGCACAGAGCAATAAAGATGAAGAAAGTTTTAGAACACCTCCCTTATGAGGAATGGATGAGGGAGCTGGGTTTCTTTAGCTTGGAGGAGGACTGAAGGATGACCTCATTAATGTTTATAAATATGTGAAGGGTGGGTGTCAGAAGGATGGAGCCAGGCTCTTCTCAATATCATCTAGTGATAGGGCGAGGGGCAATGGGTGTGAGCTGACACATAGGAGGTTCCATATAAATATGAGACGGAACTTCTTCACAGTGAGGGTGACAGAGCACTGGGATAGGCTGCCCCAGGGGGGTTGTGAAGTCTCCTTCTCTGGAGATATCTAAAATCTGCCTCAATATGCTCCTCTGTGACTTGGTCTAGGTGATCCTGCTGTGGCAGGGGGATTGTACTGGATGATCTTTCGAGGTCCCTTCCAATCCCTGATGATTCGTTAGATGCACTAACAAGCGCAATACAGAAAGTGCGACTGCACAAGCTACCAGGGAGAGCCTGAAGCTCAAAGTGCCATACACACAGGTTTGCAAACCCTATATTGTCTCCCTGAGGGAAGTTTCCCACTGCCTGCAGGACCAGGTTCACCCTGAACAAGAGGGAGAACCTCCTCTAAGAAAGATGCTGCAATACAGACCTTTGCTGAACAGTTTCTCTAAGGATCTAACTGCCAGCAAAGTCGCCCCTAGAGACCTCAACCAATCAATGTGTCTCTGATGTTTTAGCATTAAATAGACACCACAACTTTTTGGAGAAAATTACTGATTTGCAGTTTTTGGAACAAATGCTCCTCTGGATTGAGGTTGTGGCTACACCCAATGCACAGCTAGCATGACTGTAACTGATGATGTTAGTGCAACAGCAGAGTCAACCCATTAGAAAACACTGCTGTAAGCCACAACTTTCACAGATGACAGATTGTTAGAAAGCATTTACTCTGGCACACGTAAAGCTTGAGAAACTGAACAAGACAAAAAAACCCCCCAAACTGAACATCAACTTCCCTCCCTTAAGCTAGCATCAGCCCCAGTTTGGTGGAGATCCAAAAGCAGACTAACTCCCCATGTTATTTCTGAAGGTTTTTGCCTGAGTGGTCTTCCTCAGCCTGAATTCAAGAAGTCTTCAGCACATGTGGGTCTGTGCCAGAAGATGCTGAATGCTAACACACAAGCACTTTCAGCAAGAAGAGAGGAGCAAAGTGCAAATCATAGAATCACAGAATGGATTGGAAGGGACCTCCAAAGGTCATCCAGTCCAACCCCCCTACAACAAGCAGGGACATCTCTAACTAGAACAGATTGCCCAAAGCCACATCAAGCCTGACCTGGAATGTCTCCAGGGATGGAGCCTCCACCCTCTAAGGCAGCCAGTCCCAGGGATACATCACCCTCAAATTAGAGAACTTTTTCCTCATGTCCGGCCTAAATTTGCCCTTTTCCAGCTTCAAACCACAAGTCTTCATCCTGTCATTCCCTGCCCTTGTGAACAACTCTTCCCTGACCTTCTTATAGACCCCTTTCAGGCATTGGCAAGTTGCTGTAAGGTCCCCCCAGAGTCTTCTCTTCAGCCTGAACAACCCCAACTCTCTCAGGCTGCGATATTTGATATGCACTTCATATAGCTGGGAAAGTAGACTTGGATGGTTTGTACACTTAAGCCACATTCTTGGCTCTTGCTTTCCACCTGATTGCCTGATGGACCTTTCTCCTGGTCGAGAGTTTCATGTTTAACACAGGCTGGGTCACTCCTTTGTTGTGCTGCCCTGCTAGAAAACACCAGAGACTATACAGTCTACTCATCCTTTTTTAAATAGAATGGATGTCCACCTGGCAGAAGAGGCCTCCATCTGGAATTATACCCTTGATGAAATTGTTTTAAAATCAATTTTTAATGCAAAAAAGCAGCAAAAAGGCAAAAAACCCACCCCACCTGTCATTGCAGAGCAAAGAGATAACCCATCGCCAACGCTCACTCATTTTCTAGGTGTTCTTTTCTGCTCTTGTTGAAGCAAATACACTGCTGTGTCAGAGCCTAATAAATGTTTGGAATGAGCATTTTCACCTAATGAATTCTGGGCAGCACCACAGAATCACAGGAGATGGGTGGTGTCACATTTTGGGTTGTTTAGGGGTTTTTTGTGACTTGCTATATACTGCAGAAGACCAACGAGCTACGCATAATCAGAACATAGACAACTGTAGGTCTTTTGTATGCTACAGGACTTGAGCTCACTGCCCTACTTGTGGCCACAGAAACAAAAGACAGAGTGGGAGGTTTTCTTTACCCTGAAGTGTTTTGCCTATAACAAAAATTCCTTGTACAAATATGCTGTGAAATAATTCCTGTAATCTTGCTTAAACATAGATTCACAGAACATTAGGGATTGGAAGGGACCTCAAAAGATCATCCAGTCCAATCCCCCTCCCACAGCAGAATCCCCTAGACCAAGTCACACAGGAACACATCCAGGTGGGTTTTAAACATCTCCAGAGAAGGAGACTCCACAACCCCCTCCCCAGGCAGCCTGCTCCTGTGCCCCGTCACACTCCAACTCTTTAAACGCAGATCAGCATAATCCATTGTACAAACTAGGTTTTACACTGTTGTACTTTTCCTCTACAGTTTTCTATCAGTTGTCCCAACTCCTTCAATCTTTCATTATCCTGTTTTTCAGAATATTCTGAGAACTTGCACTGAGCTATGCAGCTGGAGATCCAGCTTCACAGAGTGGATGCAATTTAAGTTCTTGCTCACAAACTTGTCTGAAAGCTGGACTGGAGAGCAGAACAGAGGAATGGAGCCACAAGCAAGTTCATTTGAGGAGTCTGTTTCGTGCAGTGCCTCATTGCACCCGTTCCCTTAGATATACAAGAAGCTTTTCCAATGGGACAATTCATGGCAGAGTTTTCTCCGGAAAACAAGGTGGCAGTTCTGCTGCCCCTGCTCCTGACTTCTCTGAGAAAATAAATCTATCATTTTGCAATCCTTATGCCCAAGACAACCTCCAACTTTGACACCACCCACAAGCCCTTCTCTGTTCACAAACAACAGGTCCAGCAGGGAGCCTTCTCTAGCTGGCTCCCTCACCAGCTGTGTCAAGGGTTTGTCTTCTACACACTCCAGGAGTCTCCTAGACTCTTTCCTCTTTGCTGTATTGTATTCCAGCAGACATCTGGTAAGTTGAAGTCCCCCATGAGAACTCGAGCTCACAGAATTGTGAGACTTCTCCCAGCTGCTTATCAAATATTTCATCTGCCTCTTCATCCTGAATGGGTGGTCTACAACAGATTCCCACCACAATGACTCCTCACTTGTTGGCCTTGCCCCTAGTTCTTACGCATAAACATCCCTACCCTGTTCTCACCATCATTAAGCTCAAGACAATCAAAACACTTTTGTTAGGGAGATATCCCACTGCCTTTTTTTCCTAGCCTACCCCTTCTGAAGGGTTTCTAGTCATCTATTGCAGCACTCCACCATGTTTCCGCATGGCAACAGTTTTCCTGCTGTACAATGGCTTCCTGTTCCTCCTGTTGGTTGCCCATGCTGCAGGCATCGGTGTTGATGCACTTTAGGTGGGCTGTAACAATGGCAAACCACACAGTACAGTCTGAAACTCACTGATTCTAAGTAGTATTTATTGAAGTTGACAGTGACAGGACTACAGAAAGACCAACAGTAGAAACTGAGTCACTTCCTCATCCATCAGCACCACAAGCCGGTTGGTAATCCCAGGAGAGTCCAATGAGACTAGGACCTTGCTTGCCTGAACCTGGTATTTCTCTGTCTCCATCACATTGTGTTTCCCCTAAACACATCTTATTTCAACACCTCCAAGACTATTAGAAAGAAAAGTTCCTGCTACCAGGAGTCAAGCCTTTATCCTTTTCTGCGAAGAGCTGGGCACTCAAGGAGTGACCCTGTCCTGCTGAAGACTCCTAGATGGATTCCTAGGGCATCTGGACACCCATTCATAGGAGTATTCCCAGAACCATGATGAGACTAGAAAACCCACACCACTTTCAACAAGTCTCCGTGGAGCAATTATAAATGATGCAGCTACACATAGGATAAACAGTCCCTGAGTTCAATTGCTGAACAATTGCTGTTGCAATAACCAAATAAAAGAAGGGAGATTTATGAACAATAATATTCAAGTCACAGGGGATAAAGGGAAGGAAAACGTCAGATAAGTGTGTTGGACTCATTCCCTGCACCAAGGAAGCATCCACACTTGTTCTTAGCTTTTCATTAAGTGTGTGCTGTGACGCAGACTCATCCACACAGACTTGGTTCTGAAGTGAAAAATTAGTACAGCCAGTTGTAACAACTGATTATGTGCAATTAGTGAACTCTGACGAGTTAGACTTGTGAAGCAATTACAGAATCGCACAATAATCACGGTTGGAAAGGACCTCCTAGGTCACCAAGTCCAAACAGACCCACAACAAGAAGAAACAATCCCCAACTGATCGACAAACCCAAACTAACCCCCTCCATGCCTACACATTTCTTAAACACCTCCAGGGATGGTGACTCAGCCACCTCCTGGCAAAGGCCCTTCCAGTGCCTCACCACTCCTTCTGTAAAGAATCTGTTCCTAATATCCAACACAAACTTCCCCTGCCCTAAGTTCAGACCATTTGCCCTGGTTTTGTCATTAGTTACTAAGGAGAAGAGGCTGACACCCACCTCTCTACAACCTCCATTCAGGTTGTTGTAGAAGGCAATGATGTCCCCCTTTAGCTTCCTCTCCTCCAAACTAAACCTGCCCAGCTCCCTCAGCCTCTCCTCAGGCACACTGGGCCAACAGCTGTTCCAGCTTCCCTGGGGGAGCTGTGCTGTGTGTACCTGGCCAGAGTACCTTCTCCTGCATCATCTCCTATTAGATTAGACACAGGCAGGTAAACTTCCGACAGATTATGGAGTCAGCAGTCTCTATTGACTTCACTGAGGTTTCTCATATGGTTCAGGAACCTTCCCTGGCTCAGACCCACAGGTGTTACAAGTTTCCTGATCTTTCTTTGTAAATTCAGTAGAGTTTGTAAGTTGTCATCCAGAATTTCTGTGCCACATTGCATCTACTCTGAGGGGTGACTTCATTGATGACTATAAATATGTGAAGGGTGGGTGTTATGGGTACATGCTCTGGCAGGGGGATTGGACGAGGTGATCTTTCAATGTCACTTCCAATCCCTAATGATTCTACGACTTAAACAAACAAACACTTCTTCCTTAAGGACTCAGAGGTCCATCTTAGCAGCCATAAGGATTTTTATCAGCTCTTGATTGAAGAGCTGTAGAAGGAATGGTCTTGCTGGAATAATTTGCAAAAACAAATTTTAAAAATCAGTGTCACAAACCTTAAGTGCCACCTTTATTTTACAACTGTGCAGCTTCTCCTCCCTCTCCATGACACACCCCCCAGTACCCACGCCGCTTGGTGGCATATACAACAGCACGCAAGGTCAGCCAAGCGCTGTGAAGGAATCATACGAGAAACGCAGCACCTCTTGTGTAGCCGTATGAGAACATTCAATAATATCTTCGTGTGTCACGGACTCACACAGTGCTAGGGGTTGGAAGGGAACTTGAAAGACCACCTAGTCCAACTCCCCTGCCACAGCAGAATGTGGCTGTTCAACCAAAGACAAGAGGTTTTTCTCATGGCTGACCTGTTGCCTTTGCCTGATAAGGGTAATGGACTGCAAAGCCCCAAAGACACTACTGGGCACTGCTGGTCAAGAGGATGACAAGAGGAAAGGGCAGGTAGAAGCTTCCAGCTGATAACACACATAAGACTCTGTGGGAAAACTAGCCAGTCAGGAGCCTTTTCTCCAAGCCGAGCTGACACTAGCCAGCCCAGCATCACGGCTACACAGTGAAGACTTGTTAATGGAATTTTTTTCTGTATGATGGGAGCCAGAAAAACCTCAGTAAAAGTTGGGGGTTTTTTTTCCCCTTAATGCAACTTTGATTCAAAGCAATTGGAAAAAACACTGTGGTTTTGAGAGCTTTTTAGTCTAACCAAATGTGGGCAGATCCTGCTGATAAAGGAATGATTTAACCGAAATGAATTTTTATAATCAAAAATAAACCAGGCTAGAGATCTCCAGACGAGGCTGAGTGAAGGAAAACTTTAAAAACACCAGTTATTTGTTGCAGCACAATGAAATATTAGTGCCTCCTCTTTAAACTCCTTCCAGTCAATCATTTAAAGAATGACAAAACATGAGGTTAGAGGGAAATAAAACGCAATGTCTGGCTAACTTCCCCTCTGTGCTACATCCAAACACTGGAAAAGCCCAAATAGTTGACACAGATGTAAGAGGACAGAACCTGAACCTCAGGAGTACAGGGCAAAGCCCTCATTTAGGGCAGACTTGAGCCCCTTGAGCTGTTCTGCTGCAGCAAGTCTTCAGAACAGCTTCTGAATTAAAGTCCACACTCCAAAGAGATGAAGTTACCTTCCCACCACAGCACAGGAACCACAGAGAAGCAAAACCAACAGACCTCTTGCAGCAGTCAGAGAAAGCCTCTCTTCACAGCTCAGCCCCCCACACCACACTGCTACCTGCAGGGGCTTGTGGCTGAAAGACATTGGAAAGGAGATGGGGAACAGCTGTCCCCAGTGAGTTTATTCACCTCACTGGCAACAGGGAAGTCACACTACACTTACTGATACAAAACAGTGATTTAACAAAGCGTGACCGGTAAATGCAACATCTAAACAAGATTTGATGATGAGGTACAGCAGACTGCTTACTGCACAGAGGACAGGGTCAGACACTACTGTCAAGAGACCCCCCCTCTCATTTAAAAGACTCCGCATGCACAGACAGCCTTCAGAACTTCCTTAATGGAGCTGCAAAGCATTGGCAGGTACTAGCCACTTACCGAGAATCTGCTGCTGCAAGGAACTTCTTAGAAGAGTCTCCTCGTCAGGGGTCCTTGCCCAAGGGGAGGTCCTGGCTGCTACTCAGGAGAGCTCAAAGGGCTCTTGGGCTGCCCCCTATTTATAGAAGTAAGAGGACTGACTCATAGCCATGTTTACGCTGCAAACCTACCGTGAGCACGTTGCTCAAGCTAGTCCTCAGCTGTTGTCTTGTTACCTAATCTATATTAGCAGGATGCAGCCAGCACACCTGGAGGCATCGTTACTGCCTCATTAGCTCAGAAGCAGAGTGCAGGAGAGAAGGGTGATGCTGGTAGAGAGGGTACACACACATCACAGCACCTAGTCCCTCCTCCCCAGGTGAAGCCTATCCTGCCTTACCCAAAAGATGCCCCTCAAGGCTGCTGTTCTATAAACAAATCAGAAACTCTTTTTGTGATCCCACGAGGGCAGTTCCTCCCCCTTTCCCCAGCTTCCTAACCTAAACCTGCAAGTCTTGGGAGTCAGTCGTTCCCAACAGTGGCAGAAGACCGAGCAGAAGGGTTAAGCAGGCAAGTGCAGGGGGGCCATCACTGTCTACCCTCCAGAAACCTCGAGGGCTTTCTCAGAGCTGTTTGTTTGTGCTCTGGTCAGCCTTCTCCAGCTTGCCGGTTACATCACATTTGCAGGACAAAATATCTTCAAAGCATTCCTTACCCTGTGAGCTACTTGGCAAAAGGAGAATGATGACAACTCTTCCTCCTCTGGCTAGTCTGAGAAAGCCTCCGTTTCCTTTGCTCTTTAGATCTTCTGACCTACAAAAAATTAAACTGTCTTTTAATCGCTCCGGTCCTCGCCGCTGTCACCTGCAAAAGCAGGGCAAAATCTCAAGTCTACAAAGACATTTATGAGGTACTTTCAAATACAGGTTTCAGCACACACGACATAGTAGCTTCTAAACACCTGTTTCGTGCAGAAGAAAGGAAGAAGTTCTGTAATGAGAGAGTGGCTGGGCACTGGGACAGGCTGCTCAGGGAGGTGGTGGAGTCACCATCCCTGGGGGTGTTTAAAAAATGAGTAGATGGCCATGGTCTAGGAGTCAGAGAGCTCTTGGGATGAAGGCTGGGCTTGATGATCCTGGAGGTCCCTTCCAGCCGTCGTATGATTCTGTGATTCCCCTATGCTTTCCTAGTTTCCACGTGCAGGATCATGTATCCCAGTAGTGCTCCCAGTATCTGCCAGTACCCCAGAAATGCTCCCACAGGTGCAGCAGCCACTTGTGCTTCCATAGACAAGTCACAGGAAAGATGTGCCATGAATGTTTTACTCTCCTAGCCACCTCTTGCCTTCAGCAAGTTGCTGCTTGTATCTACCTTTGAGAGCCACATGTAGACAGCAGGTACCTCAGACCAACCCAGAGACCATCCTTCTTCCTTACCCAAGAAAACCACCTCAACTCTAGTCTTTCACTTGTCTCTGGCCACTGGGACATGCTTCAATTTCCTTCAAAAAAGCATGTAGTGCTGTGCCTGCGCCAAAGAGACAGGGGTGCCCATGGCATGGGGACTAGAGTACAGTCTCACAGGGCTTTCATTGCGCTTACTCCCCATCTGCTCCATTCATCCCCAGGACTAAACTGAAAGATCTAGAACAAAGGAAAAGAGTTGTAAGAGAGCAGAAACAGAAAACAATGAAATAAGAAAGGAAGAGGTTTGAACCAATGATGCTTGGATGAGGCCAAGTTTCCACAGAATCACAGAATGACCACGGTTGGAAAGCACGTCCCAGATCGCCAAGTCCAGCAATCCTTAGATTAGACCCCTGAGACATCACCTGCAGACTAGTGGAAAACCTGATCTTTTTCCACTGAATGAAGAACAAGCAGAATAAATAGAATAAAGTTTCTTGCGTCAGTCAACATCTTCAGTTTTCTGTGGCCATCTGCAAGCAGCAGACATCCTCTTGTCCTGAAGACAGAATCTTCCAACACACCAGTTTCCACTGTTGAGTGTCATTCAGTACGTGGGATCACTCTGCCCTCCAGATCACACCGAATGCTGTGCCAGGACACCAGGGCACCTCCTTCCTCAGCTGCCACTTCTGGAAAACGACAGCTCCGTTTCCAGACGCACAAGCACTTGAGCAGCACCTT
This sequence comes from Phoeniculus purpureus, assembly GCA_028565055.1. Lineage (NCBI taxonomy): Eukaryota > Metazoa > Chordata > Aves > Bucerotiformes > Phoeniculidae > Phoeniculus > Phoeniculus purpureus. The sequence continues at coordinate 39,240,653 of JAOXOE010000874.1, forward strand.
CACACGAAGCAGTGGGGACAAGCCAGCATCTTAGGCGTGTAACTGCTCGCTGAGAAGGGATTCGTTATGTAGTCTGGGTTTGCAGGGTCATTAGTCTTCCCCAACCATTTCAACAAAACCATCTCTGTGCAACGTTTCCATTAATCAGAAGTGTCCCCCTAGCCCAGGATGCAAAACCGCTTAACTGAGGATCATTAACATGAACATAGGAGACCACAGAGGTGCACAAAATTGGAGCTGAACTGACTTCGGGCTTTCCATCTTCTCAGACACCTTCTGCCTGAACCAGACAAAGGAGGGTTTTAGCTGTAGGAGCTCCTGCTCAGCTTTGAGGAGGAAAACTAAGTAGCCCTCACATAATGTCATGCTGTCTCAACATAGACTTGGGACAGTGTGTTTCACAAAATGACTTCTTCAATTATAAATTGATGTCACAGCCAGTCGTGTTTGGCCTCAGATCTTTATTGAGATGGTTATTTCAAAAAAACTTCCTCTGGGCATCTGAGTTTTTAGCTTAATTTAATTTTGCAGACATCACAGTGAGAGCCCACCTGGAGTACTGTGTCCAGTTCTGGAGTCCCCACAGAAGGAGGACACAGAGCTCTTGGAGCATGTCCAGAGATTGTTCAGCCTGGAGAAAAGGAGTCTCCCAGGTGACTTTCTAGCAGCTTCCCAATATCTGAAGGTGGCTACAAGAAAGCTGGGGTAGGGCTTTTTACATGGGTGCATAGTGAGAGGGCAAGGGGAAAGGGTTCCAGACTTGAAGAGGGGAGACTGAGGTTGGACGTGAGGAATGAATTCTTTCCTGTGGGGGTGCTGAGATGCTGGAACAGGTTCCCCAAGGCAGCTGTGGCTGCCCCATCCCTGGCGGTGTTGAAGGTCAGGTTGGCTGGGGCCCGGAGTAACCTGCTCTAGTGAAGGTGTCCCTGCCTCTGCAGGGGGGTTGGAACTAGATGGTCTTTAAGGTCCCTTCCAACTCTGGCCATTCTATGATATTTCAGATCAGGGTTTTCTCCCTTTAACCACACTTGCTTTCAACAAGCGCTTTTCCTCTGCCGCTCTACAGAGGACCCTGACAAACAACAGTGAAAAGTGAGGATGGATTAACTATTTCCATTCGATGCTACAGCTATCCCCAAAACCATTCCACCAGGTATGAACCGTGCCATCACAAACATTTGTAAGAGCATCTAACCCTGACTGATGCTGGATTAGAAACAAGCAGACACAAGCGAGGGGAAGGAAGGCACAGCCCGAACTCCGCTCCCTGAAAAGCACAGGCTTAAATCATCACCGAAGAAAAGGGAGGAAACCCCCTGATAGTCCAGACACGGGGCTCATTATGAAATAGATCTAATCGCTAGAGGTTAGCTGTAAGACCATCGGGGGAGAAAACCAACAGCATGACCTTCAAACTAACAGCATGAGATGGATGAGAAATAAAAGCTGAATTCATAGCTAAGCAATCTTGTATTTCATCGAGAGGCATTAGGCTTCTAACTTCCACTGGAGTTTGAGGCTTCTCAGAACACAGATTTCTCCAGAAATCATTATTTCCCCTTCTGTCTGTCCTGACTCCCCTCCTGGTGACCACTCGGCAGCTGCCTGTGAATTTGTGCTAGAAGCACACGCTTGTCCAGCCGTTTCATAGCATAGGGTGTTCTGCCATCTCCTTCTAAAGTACTAGCTGAGCAAAACTGCCCGAGACAAGACACCGAGTCAGGCAAATAATTCCCTGAGGTGCACTGGGAGTCCTCTTCGGTCCATTGCTGGTCTCACTTTCTACTGCTGTGACTGAGTGCTTAAGGATATGGGTTGGTTGAGGACTTGTCCGTGTTGGGTTAATTGTTGGACTTAATGATCTGGAAGGTCTTTTCTGACGTAGGTGATCCCATATGACTCAGGAACGATGCAGGGTGCCAGTCCTCCCAGACTGTGCGACTGGGTCTAGGTGATCCTGCTCTGGCAGGGGGATTGGACTAGATGATCTTTCGAGGTCCCTTCCAATCTCTAACGTTCTGTGATTCTGTGATACAGCCAAAGAAGGAAGCTGCATTGATAAAAACCTGCTGGCTTAAAAAAGTTCCTACAAAGCAGAGGCTCGCTTTCCCGGACTGTTTGACAGCGGCACCATTTCTGTGGAACCGGTTTCTTTGACAGGATGGATGCTTTCCGTTTCCTAAAAACCCCCGATGACTCAAAGGTTTAAGCACTGCTCATTCCTTTCTGTATGAGGCTGGTGGCAGCTCGGTGATGTTACTGCTAGGAATCCATTAAGATTCTCAAAAAACACAGGATTTTGCCTCATCGGAACTCATAAATTAATCTGCACTGAGCAACATGCCTGATGTGGTTGGAGACTTTGCTGTGGAAAATCCCTCTGTCAAAGAACATCTGAGATCTTGAAATATGCAGAGAGTTTCTTGCAATCCCCAGAAGACGGGAAGCCTCGACCACTCCCAAGGAGGGTGGTGCACGTCTACTCCATCTCCTAAAATCACTTCCTCCTTCAGATTTATGGTCACTCAGAACACAGGATAATTTTGATCAAAAGGAGGAGCAGCAGTAGCTGTAAGAGGGAGAAGTGTTCACTCCTGTGTGACTTGGTCTAGGTGATCCTGCTGTGGCAGGGGTAGGACTAGATGATCTTTTGAGGTCCCTTCCAATCCCTAATGGTTCTATGATTCTATGATTTCTGATTGCCTCATCTGGACTAGAAGGGAGTAACAGAATCGCTTTATAACGCCAGATGCAGTGAAGGGCTTTATTTCACTTCATCTGGAGAACAGAGGAATTTGTCACCTAGGGAAGATGAAAACAATCTTCCACGTCTCGCCGTTACCCAGCCCTGATGGTTATTGGCTGAGTTCACAGAGGAAGCTGGAGTTTATGACGACTATTTACTAACTTTCTCCTGAATGACTGTCCTGAAAGCACCGGTAGTTTTCTGATCTCCAGAGACAACCCCTGTTGAGAAGTTGTTTTGGGGAGTGTGTGCTTCTGGGACCTGTGACAGGCTGCAAGTTCCAACTGGGGCCCGTGGCATACAACTTGGTCCTTAGCCCAGGCTTTATATTGAAGTTGGGATCCATGAACACATACTCCTAGGATATTTTGTATGCGTGCAGTGTCGCGGGGATCCTTATCTGGGTCCCCACGCGTCTCACCTGGGTCTCCATCAACGTCATGGGTCAGAGAGCTCAACCCTAGTTCAACCAAGAGCTGCCATCTAAAGCATCAGGCACAAAGGGAGGGTTTAACAAACCAGCTCTGGAGCCTGCAGGCAACGGAACAACTGAGAAGGGCACTGGAAGGGGCTGCCCGGGGAGGTTGTGGTGTCTCCTTCGCTGGAGACGTTTAAGACCCACGTGGATATGTTCCTGTGTGACTTGGTCTAGGTGATCCTGCTGTGGCAGGGGGATTGGACTAGACGATCTTTCAAGGTCCCTTCCAATCCCTGATGTTCTGTGATTACTCATTCTCTGCACCATTCTTCCACAGGCATTGTTGTCAGAGACAGAATGACTGGTTTGGCAGCTGTATTCCAGGTCAGTTGAGACCAAGAATAGTGTATGGCCATGCTCAGTAGGCATGGAAAAATGCTACTGCACAGAGAACCCAAGAGAGCTGGAAAAGTAACTCCAGGCACAGGTATCAATCTGGTGGAGACTTGGGAGAGCAGACTTCACCAGACATTTTCAGAAGTGCCAGATCCCTTTTCCCACGGAACTGTTTTCCACACAAATGCAGGTAAAGCAAGAAAACTCAGGAAAAATGTGTTAGGCAATTGGACTGTCAGGTGGGTTGAGCACTGGCTGAATAACAGAGTTCAGAGAGATGTAATCAGTGGCACAGAGTCCGTCTGGAGGGCTACAGCTAGTGGTGTTCTCCAGGTTATCAGTACTTGTCCCAGCCCTGTTCAGCGTCTTAATCAATTAACTCAGTAAGGAGATTGAGTGCACCCTCAGCTGATACAAAACTGGATGAGATGAATCACCATAAAGCTGTGTTGCCATTCAGCATGATCTGGACAGACTGGAGAGCTGAGCAAAGGGGAACCTAATGAAATTCAGTGAGAGAAAGTGTAGTGTCCTGTACCTGAGGAGCAACAACATTAGAGACCAGTACAGATTAGTCATTGTCCTGCTGGAAAGCAACTACATGGAAAAAGATTTTGGAGTTCTGGTTGACAGTAAGTTATCCACAGGACAGCAATGTGTCCCTGCAGCCAAGACGGCAAATGGCATCCTGGTTTGCATCAAGAAGTCTGTCCAGCAAGTCAAGAGAGATTCTCCCCATGCTCTACTCCACCCCGATGAGACCACATCTGGACTACTGCATCCAGTTCTGGGCTCCTCAATTCATAAGAGACAGGAAACTGCTGGAGAGAGTCCAACAGACAGCTAGAAGGATGAGTAAGAAACTTGAACACCTCTCCTATGACAAAAGACTAGGAGAAATGGGGCTGTTTATTCTTGAGAAGGCTGATAGGGCATCTGAAGGGTGGGTGTCAAGAAAGGACTTTAAGACTCTTCAGTGGTGCCACATGATAGGAAAAGGGGCAATGGGTACAAGTTGGAGAACAGGAGTTTCCACTTCAACATCAAGAAAACCTTAATTTCTGAGGGTGATGGGGCACTGGAACAGGCTGTCCAGATAAGTTGTGGAGTTTCTTTCTGTGGAGAATTTCAAAACCTGCCTGCATGCCTTCCTGTGTAACCTGCCCTAGGTAATCCTGCTTTTGCAGCGGGGCTGGACTAGATTATCTCCAGAGGTCCCTTTCAACCCCTACCATTCAGTGATTCTGTGATTGTGAAAGAGAGTGATTACGGAGTCTGATCTGCTCATAATTTGCACTGAGGCCAACAGAAAGCAAGATGCAATTAAGATCAGAACTCTTATAGCTGAAACAGGAATTAGTTTTCCCCAAAACCCTTTCAGCAGACAACGATAACTGAACAAAATTAACTGTAAGCAATTTTGGCATGCATGCTGAATGGATTTAAGTTAGTGTGATACTCAATATGCAGCTATACATAGTCCTACAGTTGGATGTTTTGTGCAGCTTAAGCAATTTTCACTTACACTTTGTATCATCCCGAGCAAATAAGAAAGGATAGACTACACAAACCAGGGTAAAGCTTGGTCAGGTGTTAATGTCTTGATGAGTAGGTGCAGGAACTACAGGATACAAGATGTAATGAATGTATAACATGCCCTGATTAGTGACTGGATCTGTTACTGTCTAGTAAAGCCTGGGCTGTGATCAAAGCCTTTTCTTAATCTTAAGTACCTTCATCTAGTAAGAGTCAAGCTCATACTGAACCCTCTTTAGTGTAAATGGTCTACTGTTCTCAAGGAAGCTACTTAAAGTGAGGGCAACTGGAAGACTCATTTCAAAACCACACTAAACACTGGGGCGGATTCACGCTGTACAGGACAGCTTTCTTACAGGTCCATCTGCTGTTAGGCTCTAACCTTAACAAGATGTGGAAATGAAAGTAAAGCATGTGCACATCTCATTGAACTCACTGGGTCCCCTCACGAAGCACATTTTGCTACTTTATAGCAGGCCTTATCTTTTGGTTGGAGTGAGCTTTTTGGGGTTCATTTGCACCTCGCAGAATAAAAGACTTGTGGAGGCTAGGAAAGATCTCTAAGATCACCAAGTCCAGCCTATGACCGAACATCACCACAATCAGCTGGACCATGGCAATTTTTGAAAACACCTCCAGGAACAGTGACTCCACCAATGCCATGGACAGTCCATTCCAATGTTTAATCACCCTTTCTTGTGAGGAAGTGTTCCCTAATATACAACCTTAACTTCCCCAGTGCAGCTTCAGGCCATGCTCTCTCTTCCTCTCACTAATTGCCTGGGAGAACAGCCTGACTCCCACCTCACTACAACTTCCCTTCAGGTGGTTGTAGAGAGTGATAAGGTGCCTCCTGAGTCTCCTCTTCTCCAGGCTAAACAACCCTAGTTCCCTCAGCTTCTCCTCATCAGACTTTGATCCCAGTCCCTTCACCAGCCACATCACTCTTCTCTGGACCTGCTTCAGCACCTCAATACCTTTCTTGAATTGAGGAGCCCAGAACTGCCCCTAGTACTCAAGGTGAGGCCTCACCAGTACCCAGTACAGGAGAAGAATTATGTCCCTAGTTCTGTTGGCCACACCATTCCTTATACAAGGCAGGATGCCACCTGGGGACACTGCTGGCTCATGTTCAGCTGTTTGTCAACCAGTCCTCCCAGGTCCCTGTCTGCCAGGCTGTTCTCCAGTCACTCACTCCCTAGTGTGTAGCGCTGCTGGGGGTTGTTGTGGCCGAAGTGTAGGACTCTGCACTTGGCCTTGTGAAACATCATCCCACTGGCCTCTGCCCATAGACTCAGCCTGTCCAGATGTCTCTGTAGCATCTTCCTAGCCTCCAGCAGATATACACTCTCCATCAACTTGGCCTCACCTGTGAGTTTACTATGACTAGATTCAATCCCCTCACCCAGATCATCAATCACAGAACATTAGGAAATGGAAGGGACCTTGAAAGATCATATAGTCCAATCCCCCTGCCACAGCAGGATCACCTAGACCAAGTCACACAGCAACATATCCAGGCAGGTTTTAAACGTCTCCAGAGAATGAGACCCCACAAGCCCCTTGGGCAGCCTGTTCCAGTGCTCCGTCACCCTCACTGTGAAGAAGTTCGTTCTCACGTTCACGTGGAACCTCTTATGTTCCAGCTTACATCCATTGCCCCTTGTCCTATCACTAGATGACATTGAGAAGAGCCTAGCTCCATCCTCCTGAAATCCACCCTTCACATATTTATAAACATTAATGAGGTCACCTCTCAGTCTTCTCCAAGCTAAAGAGACACAGCTCCCTAAGCCTTTCCTCATAAGGGAGGTGTTCCGTTTCCTTCATCATCTTCGTGGCTCTACGCTGGACACCCTTCAGCAACTCTGTGTCCTTTGTGAACTGAAGGGCCTAGAACTGGACACAATACTCCAGATGTGGTCTCACTAGTGCAGAGCAGAAGGGGGAGAAGAACCTCTCTTGATCTGCTAACCACCCCTCTTCTGATTCACCCTAGGATGCTGTTAGCCCTCTTGGCCGCAACAGCACATTGCTGGCTCATGGTCAATTTGCTGTCCACCAGGACCCCCAGGTCCTATTCTCCTACACTGCTCTCCAACAGGTCATTCCCCAACCTATACTGTTACCTGGGGTTGTTCTTGCCCATAAACTCCCTTAAAAGGTGGTGACATATTTCACTGAACCAGCAGAGCCAGAAAAACTGAGAAAGAGGACAGATTGCTTAAGGTAACTGTGTCTTACAGCCTACCAAGTAAAAGTACAGTGAAAGCTGGTAGCAACTCATGAGAAAATAAGAGAAAAAACATGTTGACTACTCTAAAACTACGGGATGGAAATAAAAATCCTAGTCTGGCTTGTCCACTCTACGTTTTGCCTCACTTTCCAGACAGGATAATGCTCTGTGAAAAGCATGACATGGTACCTAAAAATAATTAGGATTGGACAATACACAAGCTAAATATTTGAAAACAGTAGTCTGCTTACTTGGTTTAGCCTGATCACATGTGACTTGAGATGGTAATTGCCTGAAATTATGAAAAGACCAAATATTCAAAACTGTAAAAACTAAGTATCAAATGGGAATAAAGATCCTAATTATGGAAAGTCTGGACTTCCAAAAAGCCTTCTAAATAGAAATGTCAAGAAACTTATGACTTGATAACATCTTCAGGAGATATAATAGAAGCAACCCCTTGAATTTCAGAAAGGAACCCATGTCTTATGATCTGATGTCAGACATGGTTTCAATTTATATCATCACCTCACACTCACTGGCTTCTGATGAAATTTCTGATGAAAGCCTAAAGAAATTAGGAATTCTTTGTTCATCTTTTGCACATAATTCAACATTGTTGTCCATAATGCCCTTCTCAGCATTTTCAATTTTTCCTCAGTGTTTCTAGAGGTTGGAGATAATCTGCAAAGAAATGCTTTGATTTGGTGGAAAGGTGAAGTGCTTTCTCCTTTTCACTGTGATTTATGGCCCTCTGAATGTTACCCGTATTGCCTTTGACAAAGTAACTTACCATACACTGCAGCTCTTTTGCTCTCTTTCTGCTCAACTGATGACCGATTTGTGACAGCTAAGAAGAATTTTTGCATGAGGGAACAGCCTAGGTAGCCAGCAGACACTTTCGATGAAAACATCTTTGATCAATTGCAGAAGGATGAATAACAACGTAAGTTACGATTATATAATCATTGGAGCTGCAAGAGAGCACTAGAGATCCTCTAGTCCACCCTCACTCTGTTAAAGCAGGACTGCCTAAAGCACATTGCACAAGAGTGCATCCAGGTTGGTTTGGAATTTTTCCAGAGAAGGCAACTCCACAACCTTTCTGGGCAGCCTGTTTCAGTGATTTGTTACTCACACACAAATTTTCCCTCATATCTAAATGAAATCTCCTGTGTTCTGGCTTGTGCTTGATGCCCCTTGTCCTGCTACTGAAAACAGTTTGGCTCCATCCTCCTACACCCACACTTCAGATATCGAGGTGAATAAGGTCTTCTCCCCTCCAGGTTAAACAGTGCCAATAGGCACCAACCCTCATAGACTCACAGAAGACAGGCCTTTTGTCAACCTGATACACTTGGACTCCAAGATCTTTCTCTTCAGGGCTAATGAACTCACTCATCTCTAGATACAACTACCACACAATCTTTTAGCAAGTTTGTTTTACCATCAGGCAGGGAATCCCCACTATCTACATATTTGTCTGAGAGGAACAGACTTTCTCTGCTTTAGAAATAGAATATACTTGGGAACACCTACACAGGGACACTCAAATATACTTGAAAACTTGGTCTGGAGACTTGCCAAAAACTATCCCTGGAGGACTATGTGGCTTGCAGGAGGCAGGCATAGAACAGAACCAGATTTGCCAGACATAGTTTAGACGGCTAGAAGAAAGCTTTGTAGCCATGGCTTCCACTTGAATTAATAATATTAGACTGTAACTGCAGTGACAAGGAAGACAGACTTGATCCTAGAGAGGTTGTGCAATTCATAACCAGGCTATGCAGTTACTCATTTACAGGTAGTTTTAGAGGGTATAGCTCTGAGAAAGGTTCTTGTCTGCCAAGTCAGGAAGACAAGACACTGGCAGAAAAACAAGTTTCTTGCTTTGCCTTCCCTGCTTTTGCAGCATTTCTATTTTATGTCTTCTAAAGAAACAGTTCAACAAATGCTCTTGTCCAGGTTTGCATCCCTAAAGGAGACCTAACATGCTCCCAGGTTCCTGTTTGCTTCTGAATGAGCCAATGTAATATCTCATTATCATTTAAAGGGGAAACCAGCACCTCTTTTCAGCTGTCTTCAAGCAAACCTTGTTTGACAGATTTCTGTTATTGCCTCAATTTCAGTCATGACAGTGCATCTCAGGTGGACATTGAGTTCTTAAGTTACTGTAACACAAAGGCCAGTACCACTCTGTCCAGAAAATACAGACAGAATAATCTCAGTGGTGACCCCTGCAGATTCTGAGCACTCTGTCCAAAGGTCTGCTAACAGTTTCACTGCATGACCCTAAACACATCACTAAGTCTGTCTGTACCTCCCACCTCATAGTAAATGTAACAGAACAGATTATTCCAGTTCTTCCCTTTCCCAATAAAGGGAATCTATGTCAAATTCATTAAATTGGTTTGATAATTAACTTACTCTGAAAGCTCTGGATCAGCTTTCCTCATCCAGAATGCCAAATTTTTCAATGCTGTTTGTTAGCGATTAGGCCTATATAAAAAAAAAGTGTCAGCTCTCTGAAGCGTACAATGCTTTTATGTATAGTATTACAACTACTAACTGTAAAAAACTTTTGAAATTACAGTGGTAGTGTTCTTCAGTCTTCCATTCTCTAGCTGCCTTTAGTAAGAATCTTCTTTTAAGTCTCTCACACTTGGAGATTTACATTCTTCTATTTTTTAAATTGCCCATGCAATATGGAAGGCACTTCAAAACCTTTAAGAAGAAAATAATCCGCACAGCTTTCTTGAAACTCTGTATTGCTTATTTCTCAGAAGGTCTTGCTAACTACTTCTACCTTGTAAACTAAGACTACTGTTTTCAGTTAATAGCACCACAATTGCCTTTTCCAGAAACTGGGAAAATAGTGTCTCCTGTACCTCCCAGTTTAAGACTTTACTATTGCCCACTACCACAATTTAAAAGCTTTGTTAGACCACAATGTCACAGGAAGAGAATGAAACATGACATTTTGTTTAAGATACAAGTCTTAACAACATGAAGATTCAAGTCTAAAGCTGCTGCATTCAAATTTAGCTATTTATACTCAACAGAAAAAGCAGCTTTCCAATCAGTATTTCAGTAACCCTGAAGGAAACAGATTTATAGACTGAGACAGGTGTTCTCCAAAACATACTTTTTAATGTAATCTGCATCTGTAGCCTAAAGAGAATAAGAGCAGAGAAATGTGCCTGCAATTCCCTTTTTACATTACTGTTAAACCTAAATTACTTCATGTAAAAAAGAAACTGCAATATGCAGCTAGTCCTGCATAAGGAGTCTTTGTGATAGAATGGAACACAAAACGACATCAAAATAAAAGCAAAACCTTTTAATCCTGCCCTCACTGAGGGCTCAACAATTACTTTTACACACAAAACCAGGAGATAGGAGCAATCTATTGTGTCTCCCATCAATATCCCCAAAATTATTTTGAAGCATTAAACACCAGTTGACACCACTGTAGTCACATAAGACAGAAATTAGTGTAGTATTACACTTAGTTTGTCAACATTTTAGAGTGCAACAGGCATTCCACTCTGTAACCCAAATTACTCACCACTGTCAACTTGCAGTGAATGTAAAACTGAGTCATGTCTTTTACTCATAAGGCTTTCATGTTTTCATAAGTACTCCTGCTATGGCACTCTCTTCTGAAGTAGTGCTTTGTAAATTTTTTTTTTTTAATTTTAACCAGTTTCAGAGGGGTCTTTAAACAAAGCATTTTTGAGACTTGGAATATATGCAAAACTATTTCCAATCCAGAGACATTTGTAAAGTTGCCTTGAATTTCACAAAGTGTCTTTACACTGCACTTACAAAGATAACTGACATTGCAGACAGCTGAAATCTTATTACCAGCGTGACACAAAAATAGGAATTACAATTTTAGAATGTGGTAGGTTTTTTTATGGGAGAATATTCATAATCCTGCTTTAAGTATTTAAGTTGAAACAGATTAGAATAAAAACTGCTTTGAATGTGTTCCACTTCCTTGAAATCTCACCAAGCAAGGAGGTATCAGTGTCTTTGTCTCTAAAGAGTTTACAGGTATGGCTCACTAATCTGCTGCAAAACTTGTTTCACTGCTGTAGGGCATAAAATTTTACCCAGTGCTCTCAACATTTTTCCATTTCAGTAGTTCAGAAGCAGTATATTTATTCAGAAATAGAAAGCATAAAATAAAACAGGAAAGTAATGACAATTATGACAAAGCCATAGCAATTCTTTGAGTTCTGAATGCTTTTTAGTTTCTTGTCCTTACCATAGTTTGAGTCCAGCTAGCAATACTACTGCATTTAGCATCAATATATTCTACTGAAATAAATTTATTTCCAACTCTGGATAGTAATGAGAGTAAGAATAAAAAAATCCCCACATCTGGTCCAGAAAGTTGTATATATATTGAAATGGAAAGAAAACTGGTCTGAATCAGGCAGAGAGGGCAAAAGTGCCATTAGCACTGGCCATAACAACATGTGCATCTGAGACAAGGCCTGCTATCCCAACCCTCCCTTCCAAAAGAGTAAAACCTGAGCTAATCCCTAACACACTATCTAGTGCACAGGGTCTGTGCCAATTTCTCTTCAAATTAAAAATAATTAACAGTGTAATGTAAACAAAGAGCTACACTGGAAAATGGTATTAAATACACGAACTCATCTGCATGGACACTTAAGTCCAAGTATGTGGCAAGGTAAGAATTCAGCAAATATCCTCTCCACCATGAAAAACTAAATTCTGCATGGAGGTGACAGTCTTTAGGATTTGGCAGATACTTAGACAGAAGTACATACTAGAAATACGGTCTTTTAAACCCGTTTGCTTTTGAAGTATAGCGAAGAGTAAGTCCTCCCTGTAAATTTTTTCACTAGATTTACATATACATATGCTTTCTGTTTTGAGAATGTTTTCCATTAGAAAAATCTGCTAATAACAGTTTCTAGATTGTTATTTTGGACAAACAATATTCAGTTAATTTTGAACAGGTTATTTGACAGTTACGAAGACAAGTTTGAACTAAAACCACTAAAAAGCAGTAGAGATTCCAGACTACAAAACTTTGTATGTGACCTACAGAAAAACAATTTCGTGACTTGAAACTGTGGATCATTTCTTTCATGGTGTGATGTTATTATCCACACTTAGAGAGAACCAGAAAAGCACAAAAATAAGAAAAAAAAAAATCAAAAATCAAACTGGATAAACTCACAAGTGACAGCTTGGGTGGTATGTGTTACAATCATCACGAATCAGAGAAATTCAGCCAATCTAATAGAGTTTTACTTGTGTATTTGCAACAAAACTAACAGGTTTTCCTCATTCTCAGAATTTCATAGAATGTAGACACAGCATAGGACAAACAGGTGAAAGTTGCTCCAAAATACAGAGTCCAAAAGTGGCAATACATAAACAACACTGATTTCAACATACTTTTGCTTAAAAACATCCCCATATTTTTTTAAAAGAATGGCTAGGCTAGTAGGCACTATGCTGTACACTAACAGGAATGCTTAAACAGCCCAAAAGCAAGGAAGAACTATTCTTATACGCTCTCAAGACACATTCTTCAACTTAACTCAAACACAATAAATTGTTCTGATATCAACTGAAAAAATACAAGTATTAAAAAAGACCCTTCTAATATAACTTCATCTAATTAATTTGGCTTCTAAGTATATCTATCAGTGAAAGGCCTAAATCAAAGTGTTGAATTTCTGCAGCAGGAACTCCAAGTGAGCACACTGTCAACCACTGAAAAGAAAGTCAAAAATAACCAATATGCTAGACCACTAAACTTGCAAGTAAACTGTTCTACCCACCAGAAATTAATTTAACTTTAAGACATTTGCAGGGCTAATGTGCTGTGATAAATTCTACTATTAATCAAGAGTAAAGTGCTGAATTATATTAATTACCTGAATCGCACTCACATTTATGATCTTCATTTATAGAGTTCTTATCAAGTCAAAAGAGCCCTTTCTGTTGTAAAAGCTAAGCTGTTGTGCAAGTATTATAAAAATAGGTACTTCAATTAGGAGTTATATACACAACAGAATTTTTGTCAAGTACATCTGACGTAGTAGAGATGAAAAGTCCATGCAAGAATTTGTAAAGACACTCAAAATGAAGAAAAAAGGACACTGCTATAGGACTTTCAATATCCTGGCATACAGACATATACTATATTAGATGATGTCTAGATTTGGACTGATAAGCATCATGCCACCAACATGCTTGAAATTCTTTTGTAGCTAAAGCTGATGTGTAGATTTTTAAACTACAGCATACACATGATCTATTTCTCATTAAATGTTATCATTAACTTTGAGGTTAAACTTTGAGCAAACTTCACATCTAATCACATAACAAGCACAAGCAAGACATTAGTGCAAAGGGGAAGGTGTCAGTTGTAAGTAATGAGGACTCTTCCCCTAACTGCACAATGCAATAACACAATTTTCGGATGTAAAGTTCAAATGGATTACGATGAGAAAAAAAACAAGATATTCTTCCAAATTTAGGACAATTTCCAGACGATCAAAAGGAAGCTATTTCAGTTACAGCAGTCAAATAACTCAAACCCAGGTTTGGAGAGCTCATAAGTTAACTCCAAAATTCATCATGCTATGAAGACAGCATTCTCAACAGCTCCAAACAACAGCAAAACAAAATGAGCATTTAAGTTGAAATTGGCTAAGTGCTGCATAGAAATATGCTCACACACAACAGTCATATTTAAGCCAGTGCATAGAGAAGATAAAAGCACTTATGGTAACTGCAAATGTTAACAAGTCCAGCACAGTTTAGCAATGAGTCCATAGAAAAAGAAGAGAGCTCAAGCAAAACCAAAAAAACCCAGGACCTTCCAGCTGTATAAAATCCACGTAAGAGTTATAATAAAAAGATATTAGTGGAAAGTACTCAGTCCCAAACACCCAAGAGGCAAAGATGACCAGAACAGACAAGCCTTTGGCAGACAATTTTGAAAGTCTAAATATGGCATTACATTTCTAAATAATCCACAAATTATATGGCATATTCATATTAAATACTGGGTAAACAACTCTGCAGATTTTATGCTAACAATGCTTTAGCCATTGAGAGCAGGATTAAGCAAGCTAAGGAAACGCTGGTGTACCACAAGTGCTCAAGGAAAATACCATCACCGAGTCATGCTTCAGAAACAGTACTTTGATTCCATACAATCATCTATGAAGCAAAACAAAGTTCTCTAGTTTCTCAGGTATGTGTCCTGTGTAGTGTATGTTATGTCTGACTATAACACGAGCAGCAAGACACTGCAATGTAGTATGATTTATGGGCTGGATTAAATTTTTTGCTATTTCCTTCTCATCCAGCAAATCACTAGCAGTTTGTTTATGCAAGTTGGTGGCATCAAAGTGTGAACCTGACTTGATAAGAAGATTCATAATGTCTGGATGGTTATTCAGTGCAGCAATGTGTAATGGACTGTTGTTATCAGAGTCTCTAACATTTACATCAGCACCACATTCCACCAGTATAGCAGTAACTTGTAGAGAGGGGAATTTACAAACTGGGTAACGACCCACACATGTGGTATTATAGTCAACAGCAAGGTGAAGAGGACTAAAATTATTCTTTCCTCTAGGCTGAAGCTTAAGAAATTTGTAAATAGTCTGTTTCTTAAAATGCTCCTGTTCTGAACTGCAAGGTACTTTCTCCAACAAGCAAACTAAATGCAAAATGATGGAAAGGGCTTTGTTCAGCTGTATTGGATCAGGTGGACATTGGGTTTGTTTCAAGGCTCGTTCTATTTCAAGAACACTTTTGCACAGTATACCCATGAGCTCATCAAACGTGACAGTAGTGCCTAGCAGGCCTTTTGCCCTGTCCTGCAGCATGAAGGAGAAAAGTTCAGCAAAGGACAGCAAACTGCTAGCTGTCACAGGGCTTAGAGGATCAAGATTGCTCTGTTGCATGTCCAAAGCATATTTCCATAAGTTGATGCAACGCTTGAAGTTTCCAGAGTCTGCATAGACAGCACCTCTGTATCTAATATAGTAGGATGTATCTGGGTGAGAAGGGCCGAGAATCCGTTCTCTAATTAATAGTGCTTGCATCCTCATTTCATCAGGGTCTGCAATAAGATTTTCTAGCTCTTCTGAGTTGTTGACCTCTTTAGCATAATCATATGCCATAATTAGTGTTTGTGGCAGAGGTTTGCTCAGGATATTAGTCCTATCACTGTATCTCATTTCCATAGCTCGCTTCCAGTATTTTAAAGCGCCAAGCAGATCTCTCTTTTTGTCCACAAACGTCGCTCCTAGAAGTTCCAGAGCATTTATGCGCTCAGCCTTACTGGTCTGTACATGCTGGGTCAGAAAGTCCACAATATTTGTGTGGCCTGTCACACTAGCTGACAGAAGAGGAGTCATCCCATAACCATCTTTTTCCATTTTAGCACAATACTTTAGAAGCATCTTCATAATTTCCAAACTTCCAGATTCTGCACAATCATGTAATGCAGTGTTCCCTGCAAGAGAAGAGACAATTACATAAAAATCAAACTGTAGTCTAAACCCAGCAATGCTAACAGTTCAAATGTAAAAAATTTAGAAAATAGCTATTTTGACACCTATGGACTATGAAAGGCTTAGATGAAAAGTCAATATTTAAGATATCAGTAAGTGTCAAGGCTTCTGGGAATTACATGAATCAAAATGCTTATTATCTGAAAGAATTAAACAGATCTTAAGGATCTCATTTTGAATAATGAGACCAAAAAAAACCAATTAAAATGGTATTTTCCACTACATAAACCAAATCCATTGTGTCACAAGTCAAGCATACAGGGCTTGGCTGAACTGAAAACTCATGCAGGTGAAGAGCAAAAAAAGAAACTGTACAATCTCTGGAAGAGAAGTAAGTTTTCATAGAAGATTACAGAGCTGTGGTTCATAAATGCAAGAAGTCACCTAAGGCCTAAGCTCATTTAGAATTAAAACTGGCTAGTGTCAGACAACAAGGATTTTTAAGTATGTTAACAGCAAAAGGAGATCTACAGAAAACATTAGGCTGGTACTGGTTGAAGATGGCCCCCTGACTAAGAGGTGAAGAACAAGCAAAACCTTCTCTGCATCAGTCTTTGATAATACCAACAGACCTTGAATGGCCCAGTTCCGAGTCAGAGGAACAGGGTGAGGATAGTAACTTCTCTTTTATGGACACAGACATTCTAAGACAGCAGCTATATTAGCTGAATAGTCACCAGTAAATAGGACTCAGTGGGATTCATCCCACTGTACTGAAGGAGCTGGAGGATGGCAGAATCAAACTACCAAAGCTCTTGGGAATCTGGGGACATCCTTGCTGACTGGAAGCTAGCAGTGTTAGTCCAATTATAATTAAGGGAAGAGAGATGACCCAGGAAACTGCAGATCTGTTAGTCTTACCTTATTTCCTGGGAGAAATTATGGAGAAAATCATAATGGATACTACTGAAAGGCATTTAAAGCATGAGGCAAGGCCAGTGTTCAATAGGCGCACAGACTTTTTGGTAATTTAACTTTTGGTGAGTCCTGAAGTAGTCAGGTAGTAGGACTAGATGATCACTGAAGGTCTCTTCCAACAGAAACATTCCATAGGAGATTTTGTATCTGCTTCCAAGTGTGAAACTGTAACTTAAGATTGCTATGTCCATGTTGTTTCGATTTTCCTTTCATCCCTTGCCAAATTTCTGTCTCCATCAATGATTAAAAATCAGTGAGATTTGTGTGAAAATTAAAGCTGGGCTAACTCATTGACTTTGTCTCTGTACTGTACCTCTTCCTCTCTCCACCTGCCAACCCTTTAGATTCACATTTTGAAGCAATAATAGTACACACAGTAACAGTGAAGCAGAAAATACAGTCCATCACAACAGGACCTTCACCTCAGCTAGGGCCTTCAAGACTAACAATATATTTTGTCAAGCAAATATATATATAAATACACGTAGTCAAACTATTCTTAATGTTTTCTTAAGTCTTTATCCCAAAGTCTCTGTCCCGTACACGCCCATGGCCTTGAGGCACATTCACGACAAGAGGTACACAGGCATGATGAGATCACAATCACGATGAGATGTGATGTCTTCAGCCAGAGCTAACACATCCATTGACTAAAGGTAAGATTGCTTCAGGAGGTGGAGGCCTCCCCAGGAAATCTATTGATACAAGGATGTCTCTGGAATGGCTTGGAGCCCTGGAACGCTGATAAGCCCGTCAGAAAGTGCTTGTGCTGGTGCTACACCTAGTGTTTTGACTACAGACTCATATTTCACACACACACCCCCAAATACACACACAAAAACAAAAATCAGTCAGTTATAGACTAAAGGGAAACAGCAAATGGGGAGAAGGTAAACCCCAGAACCTGACACCAAAGACTGAACAGGGCAGCGACTGATTTCTCCCTCTCCTCTCTCCCGGTCCTCTCCGATCTACCTCCGTAAGAACTCTGTGTTTTGTGTGTAACCGCACTGCTTCTACGTTCGTTTGCCTATTTGTAACCTCTTTGTAACTGTATTGCTTTATGTCCAGTGTCTATTTTGTATCCCTTACAGACACACACTTTCTGCAAATCAATCTTATCCCCGACAATCCAAAGAATCTATATAATGTTGCTTGTGAACAATAAATAACACTTTTATAATCTGGTTTGGATTTTATCCTCATTGTCAATTGACATTTATACTAAGGTCTGAACTCAGCCACCCCTACCCTCTCTAGCTGTGAGGACTCGGCTAGAACGCAAAGGGCTTTAGCCTTAAGGAAATTTACACACCACTTTTCATGCAACAGTCCCACATTAATTTCTCTGCTTTTTTGGTTAGGATTCCCAAAAGCAAGAAGAACACAAATCAGCATATAACACAAAACCACCTCTATTGTAAGTTTAACCATTTATATGCAGATTATGTCTCAACAACATGACAGTGCACAGTCTGTTACTGAAAGGCACTCCGATGCTAACACTGTGTGGGGAGATTTTAAGTACTAGTGCCACCTGCTTAAAAACCATATTCACAGACATTTGCACTTCTACTAGAAGAAAGTTTCTCAACTTCAAATATAAGCACTTCAATGAAAAAGGAAAGAGATGGAGACAAACTCTCCTGGCCCTTACACAACATAAAAGTCTCTTACGTGGTTGACTGCTTTCAAAAGCCGTAATTTAAAACTACATTTTTCTTTATAATTTATACAGGCTCAGGCATAGTAATTTTTCAGCCATTTACTAAATTTCTTAAGTATTAATGGAAAGCTGATGTAAAAACCCTACACCATTGCCCTCAATTACAATTTTTTACATTATTAACCATGCAAATTCTATTTAACTTGCCCATCAGATCATCAGTTTATGTTACACTCCCAGCAAGTTTCCACATTCACAAATGAGACCTTCTCCCATGGTTCTCTGCCCTGCCAGAGTCATCAGATCTGGCTTTTAAAAAGTTGAAACATAACTTTTTCCCAGACTTCATTATTTGCATTTTTAGTAGGGTTTTTTTGGACAAGATATTTACATAGCTCTTTGTCATTGTATTTTTACTCTAATGAAGTTAAGAAACAAAGGAGTAATCTGGAGGTCTTCAGCTCATGTTTGGAGTAATATTTACTTGTACAGATTACTGATCTAAATGGCTCCTATTAATCTTCATATAGTAATTTTTTTTCCAAGGGCTGATCTCTAGAATATGCACTTTGCTCTTTGTACTGGAGTATCTAGATAATGAAACTCAAACCAAAAGCACTTCTGACATCTGTCTTAAAGGTTGAACACTGTTTAGAGGTACATTAAAACTAAAGTGGATGTGAAGTCTTTCCACCAATACATTTTTCTGCAAATACTGTATGTTTACACTGTCTTAAATAAGACAAGTTTTGCTTTTAAACATTTGAAGTTAGAACACATTTGTATATAAGGAAAGATTTATAGTCTACCATCATTTTGATTAAGAACCCATTATAGATCTATACAGATAATTTTGACATCTAACTGTTGCATGTGACTTCAAAATATTCAAACAAGACATTGTAAGAGGATATAAAGTTAAAGAAGAAACAGATAAAATTCAGATACCTAGTCAAGCTATAATGACAGTCCTCTAAATTTAATACCTGTGTATTATCAGCAGAACCAGATAACCTAGATCCACAAGAGACTTCAGATTTTGAAATCACAGATTCCATAAAGTACGTTGTTTTATTTTTTTATCAAGAAGCCACTGAGTCAAGAAAATGCTCATTCAGTGGTTTTGCAAGTTTTGGTTTGCAGAAGTACTACTTAGACAGTTCCAGAGTCTGTTTGGATGAGCATACTACTCTCATCTCGCACTTTTCAGTTACACGTAAATCTGTCTGCTTCTTCCTCAAAGTTGTTTGTGGGTTATCTGAAAATAGAAAACCCAAAACAACAAAAACTGGCGACACATTTCAGTGTTCTTAATTCCAGCAATCAGAACACAGCAGTAACGAAGAACAGCAGCTATTCAAGACAAACTGAATCTCAATCCAGGCATAGCAGATACCAAGATCTAGTATCCAAAATTCAATATCAATCTGAATTCAAACACAACTCAAAGTAATTGCGTCTGGAGTTTTACTGATTTAAAAAAAAAAACAAGAGCATTGCTACATGCATGCAAACACAGATAGCACATGAGGAAACTATTAAAATATCCCTATGCTTAGTATCTACAACAAAGAAAAACTACGGCTATGTCTTCCCCTTAAGAAATAAGTAAAAAATTCTAAGATTTTCATCTAGTTTCTATATCCTGTACAGGAGTAATTCCTCTCTTGCTCAAAGTAGTTGTATTATCAAGATTACAAATACAAAGCATGCAACTAATAATTGAATCTTGACATAAACATGTTGAAATTCAAAAATGTATTCCTTTAAACTTTACCTTCCTTATTTCATCTACGTACATTTCTACTTAAGTTCAGTTTCCAGAGTGTCACACATGAAATAGCTACAAAAGACAATGCACTGCCCCACATAATACTGCCAAAAGAGGGAAAAACTTGCTATGAAAGACACAGAACACTTCTAGAGCAAGGGCATATTCAGAGGGAAACAAAAGAAATGAAAAAGTTATGTTTTGGGGCTTTTCTTTGGTCCATGTTGTCATGTGTTCCACCAAATGAATCTTGGCAAGCAGGCAGAGAACAAATGTCAGACTCCTTAAAGCTTACTGCAAAAGAAAATTAATTTTTTTTAATGCACATGAAAACACCACAGAGCAAAGAGTGTACGTGTGAATCTTTCTTCTTGCACTATTTCCAAGTCTTTTGTAGACTTGGAAATAAAAGATTTTTTCCCTTCCCAGCAGGTTGAATGTTATACTTTCCAGTACCTCATGAGTGACAACACTGAAATAGCACTAGCTGTTGAAATACTACTACTTATAATATGCCTAACCTTGATACAGCAGCCACAGAGATCTAGGTCTGTATGCTTTTACACTTTCCAAAATGAAGTAGAGACAAGTCTTATCCTCATATAATTTCTTGTAACCATTCTAATAAAACACTGTGGCACTGCAGTGTAAGATATTTAATCACTCTTATTTTCTTTTTTCAGGATGCCTAAGTCCCTCCAATTACTACAATATGGAGGATCACAAATGACAAAGATTCAGGTCTTGCAACCAAATAGTCTTGTGCAGACCTTAAAACACCTGAAACAGCTAGCATTGGGGTTCTTACAATTTTTTCCTAATACCCTGGAGGATAAAAATTCATTATTTTCGCTATCATACAAGTCTCCTAACTACAGGAGTGGGAACAGTAAAAATCATTAGTAAAGGCAACAACTACCAAGCAGCAGAGCAATGAAGAGACCTGCCTTTCAAGTAGGTAATGTGAAAGACAGATTTTATTCTCTGTAACTTACACACAGACCACCTTGCCTACCAGCACCAGTGAACTTTATCTATAATTAAGCCCACTAAATGCAGAAAGGTAATGAATGACCATTACCGCACACCTAGTAGAGGACAAGGCATAAACACAATTTATGAAATACGCATTGCAAATGTTCAAAATGCAAGAGCTATGAGTCCTTTCAACATCTAGAACAGAAATAGAAAAGTCTGCAGGTACAACCATTTTATATGGGCAGTTATATTAAAAAAAATTATTGTAACCATAAAGCCCAACAAAGTAGCCCCAGTTATAACACCAAGACAGCCCAAATCTTTAAAGTAATGGCCCAAATACATTAGCATTTGAATTACAACAGTATGAGTTTCCTTTCTGAGACACAGCAGGAAAATGAAAACTCTGCACAGAAACACAGTAGTGAAATGCTGTGTTCAAGAATCTAAAGGTCTATTCGGACAGTCACCATGGCTTCTAGGTGATTCTGCTATGGCAGGGGGATTGGACTAGATGATCTTTCGAGGTTCCTTCAATCCCTAGTGTTCTGCAACTCTGATTGTGTGAAAATGGTAAGGAAACACCACTCCAGTAACAGACCTGTTCAAGCTTGCAATGGAGAAAAATAAACTGCATACAGCTAACATAAAGAACATTCTCCTCATTCAACATAAAGGTAGATCTGTGCTTCAGTCAAGACTTAGTTCTAGGGTTCTTCCTTCTCATAAAAATCTCAGGTTTCTGCTAACCTAGCACTATCCACATTGTTCCTCCTTTTAAAAATAAAAGCTTTAAGAACAGGTTGGTTTTTTTAAGAGGAAACCACAATAAAACTACTTATAATTTGAGATATTACATGCTAGCAAAGCTTAATAAGTTTGAATCATTTTAATAAGCAGCTTCTAGAAACCAGGAGTAATACATTGGAGAAACCTCTAAATTAAGAAAACTGTCTGAATTAACCAGTTTTCCAAGTGTTGCTTTAGCTGCTGTTTTGTTTTTCTAGGAAACAAATAATCTACAGACATCTTTGCTGCTTTATACAATTTTAAGAAAAAGGCTACACTATTCTTATTCCAGTTACCAGTTTTTCTCTTCACAAATACTGTTCATGTAAAACATAACTTTTTTCTAAAAAACCCTGTTTACACTTATGTTGCCTATGTGTTTCATAAAAGTTCACAGAAGCTGTGGAAGTTCAGCTCTGAAAATGGCAAAGAGAAATAAGACTAAAGTCTCATCTTTCAAATTCAGAATCACTGGCCATCTTTCACACTTAGAGCACTTATCTATCCCAAGCATCTTGCTGTCTCCTTCATCACTGTGAGACAGTTACAGATGTACACTTTACCTTAGGTGTAGCACTTACTTGACTCAGACTCTGAAATCTTTATGAACATCTTAATTTCAAAGCTATACTTTTGCACTTTCACAACTGTCTTTCAAGACACTCTGCATTCTGAACTTCCATAGATGAAAACATAGCTGCAGGATATTGGCTGTATTTTAAAAGAATGCCACTGCATGTTTCCACCTGCTCTCTTATGTTCTGCACCTCAGTTGTTACCCAGACTTTTAGATGCATAAGAACACACCTATTTGCTCATCTCTAACTGAATTTCTCTCTAGAAATTAAGGGAAGTTCAGTCAACACATTCTCCTGGATTTCAAAAACTGAATAAAGTTCTATGTAACAATATGAAAAATCAAATGGATAAACCACAAGGAATCATTCATTTTGCCCCTGTTCTTCCCCCAGTTTTACAATATCTGGAAAAGAAGCTACAGTAATCTTCTGCAACAGCACCTCTACCCAGGTTCTGAGGTTACAGTTTTGTTTGTGTAAGGAGCATTGCAATTTTAAATGCAGGAAAATTCACAACGGCTAAAACTTTCATATCTTACTCATAGTACACCTTTTCATAGATATCCCAGGAAGGCGCCTTCTGAAAGAACTCAGACATAAAAATAGCAACAACTTTCACTGACCAAGAGCAGAGCAGTCACATTCTCTGTATCTCCTCCACTACAAGTACAGACACACTGTTGAACGTTTAGCATACAGCAAAGAGTAGTAGAAACTGAAAATAATGCAGAGATTTTGAGGTGGACATGACAACATTCAATGAATCCTATTAGAAACACTAATTTTGAAATTTTGAAATTAATAGTTACTGAGCATCATCTCAAAACAAAGTTGATGAGGTTATTTTTTTGAATCTCTGCTACCACAATACACATACTGTTGAAATATTTAAGGCCATCAATTTTGCTCAGTTTTGCCTTCCCACAGCTGACTTTCACTTCCAGGATTTACAGCATTTTCATCTTTTCCTTTACTGCTTATTAAGACTGCTTTAAAGTACACACATCATACTAGTGGGTACCTTCTACACATAAAACCCATGAACACTTGCTTTTGTTTGAAACATACTTGACCAACAGACATCTGTTATGTACACAGATACATCATACACATGGCAGTTCAAAGTCTAAAATGCATTTTAATGAGCTACAGCATATACAGGAAGCAGAGAGGAAGAAATTAAGCCAGTAAACAAACAGAGCAAACTAAAATCTTCATGAGTGTGTGGCTGCTGCTCAGTCACTTAAACAAAGACAAGCAATACTAATGCACTAGTAAAGTGAACAATGACAGGAAAATGAAGCCTAATCCACCAACACAAGAGTGGGGGGGAAAACTTCAAAAATATATTTTTCCCCTTGTATACCTAAGATACCTGTTACAGCAGATACTTAAGTGGTGCCCTGTTCCTATAATCTATAGACACAGGGTTAAAACTAACACCCGTACATACTCATATATATACACACACACTTTATATCCACCTTGTTATTCCAGGAGCTCTGTCCAGAAAAAAATACATTTTTACCACAAGTCCGTGGTGATTCACAAGCAACCTTAAATCCTTACGAAGATTTATTTTGCTCTGCCCACCTGTATGACAAATTTGTAGTACCTTTATGTTAAGCCCACGTATCTGCATAAATTTAGGCAAAAACACATATACTACAATATATTTTTTCTAAAGACTACTCTCATATTTGGCATCTATCAGTATCATACAATAATCTAGACATGAGAATACTTCAACAGCAATAGCAAAGGTGTAACAACTAACGTAAGCAGCCTGAAATAGGCTGCAGAATTATCACGCTACAAAAAGCTTTATTAGCAGATTAGTGTTACCTATATAAAAAAAACAAAATGCTGATACACATATGAATGCTGGTTCAGTGAGATAAAAGCCGTAACGTGATCACTGGAATGGTTTTTCTGGCAAAAATACATTTATATGCTTAAGATTTAATAAAATCCCATTGGTTTAACCAAGAGGTACACAATCTGTGTGCCACTGGATGACCTGTTTGGTTCACCTGCAGCATCATTCTTTAATCCTAATGTTTGCCTTTGTTTAATACCATGGAAAAATCATTCAAAATTATTCTTCACATTCTCAAATTCTTTAATAAAGTGGTTATACATTTCCAATATAGAATATAATTTTTCCCTACACATCTTTGGTTGTACTAGCCTTACTGGCACAGATCATTTGTATTATGTACAGCATCTCCCACTTGTAAAGAGACAGTATGAAAAACAGGAATATACACACTTATATTTAAATAAGTTACTAAATCAACTTAGTACAAAGGACTTGTCAGCAATTTCATTAACTTTCAACACATGCACAGATTGGGCATTACATATGACTAAGTCCTTTTAAGAATTAGGGATTTAAGTGTTTCATTTTAGAATGAAATTATACAACCTGTGTTAACAAATTGGTACTCTGAAAAAACCCCATAGTAAAACCCTAGGTAAATTATCTCTCTCAGTAATTCACTTTGAGACCAAAACACTATTTTTGAATGTCAGCCTCCTAAAGTAAGTAAATGAATAATTTTACCCCTATTTATGATAAGCAAAGAAAAAAACCCAACAAAAATAACTTACCTTTAACACTTTTTCTGTTAACATCAGCTCCTTTTTCAAGCAAATACTGAGCGATTTCTTTGTGGCCTTTGTAACATGAGATCATCAAACACGTATGTCCATGACGGTTTGACACCTCCAGGTCTGCTTTGTGCTCCACAAGATATTTTACTATTTCCAGGTGACCATCAAAACAGGCAGCTCTAAGTGGCGTTGAATTTGTCAGAGTTGTATTGTTGACAGATGCACCATGATCTAACAAACACTGAACCACCTTCAAGTGGCCAGCTGCCGATGCTGCCCATAACGGAGGAGCCCCCTCAATCGTCTCACCATCAAAATTCACTGAACCACCAACCTCTATTGACGCAGAGCAATGGTCCAACAAGTATTCCACCATGTCCAGGTGACCATAACGGGCTGCCATCAGAAGTGGTGTAGCCCCATTGGTTTTCTCTGACATGAGTAGGGCTATCTCTTCTCTTGTTTTGCTTGCCAGCAACTTGGAAAGGAGTCGCAGCTTGCCATCTCGAGCTGCATTGAACACAGCTGTCTTTAGATCCATTTAGTTTGTATCTCTCTGCTTCCTGAACGATACAGGCCGGCCTTTTTCAGAGTGAGAAGCTTATTAGAAGCATACGGCACAAACCGAGCGTCCCCTGCTTCTCAAATCAACTTCATCTAGATGGGACAACATGCAGATCGAGGCTCCGAACAGGGTCCGGACAAAGACAGACTATCTGTTATAAGTCTGCAAGAGAAAGAATTCTGGATGTTTTCGCAAACAAGTAACCGCGTCTGTGTTTTTCCAGAGCTGCCCTCAACCCGCAGCTGCAGTGTACCGACGTCCAGCTACCTTCCCTGAGACGCTTCCTGGCTGAGGAAAGCTGTTGCGGTGGACGGGGCTGACCCCTACCAGCAGCAAAAAGATCCTCTTCTCCCTTACCGTGTTACAGGCCTCAGCTTAGACATGTTGAGGCGCAGCCTAAGGAAAGGGATCCCCGCTCCCACTCGGAGCCCCGCAGACACACTCGTCTCGTTGAATGTTCGATGAGAAGGCCCACCCCGGCCCCCACGCTCTACTCACAGCCCACCTCAGCCGCTGAGCCGCGCAGAACCCGCCCCTTCCACTCCACCTCACCCCCCTTCCTCTCAGAGAGCCAGAACTGGACCCGGTTCCCTCCCGTCCGCGTGAGAGCCGGCAAAAAGAGCCACCAGCATCCGCGTTACCTGCCCAGGGCAGGAGGGCCTTCCAAGAAAACAACCCCCACACTTCGCCTTGCTCCTCCATGTCCGCCGCCACCTAACGCCGTCCCTGCGCCCGGGTGCAGGTTCTTAGGCGCGGCCGAGGCCAATCAAGGAAGGGCGCGGGCGCACGGCAGCCAATCGCAACGGGGCTGGGGGAGGGACTACGCCGTCGCTCAAGGGCGGTGCAGAGCACGGCGGCTGGCAGGTAGGGGGCGGGCAAGGGCGCTCTCGGTCACCGCACCCCACCCCACCCCACTAAAAGGGGGCGGTTCCGGGGTGAGCATGTCACGAGCTAGAGACTGTGTGTGTGTCTGTCTCTATCTGTGTAGATATATATAGAATATGTATATATGCACACACCTCATTGTTTAATTAATTTAGTGTAGAGCGTCCGATTTTTGCAGAGGATGCACTGGCTCGTAATTGTTTGGCTTGAAACAATAAAAATTGTTTGGGCCACGTAATTGTTTGGCTTCGTATTCTGGCGTCACACAGGGCTTGTTATAGGCTGAGCACATAATGTTTATTTTAGTTCTATAATAATAAAAAAAAATCCTAAAAATGCTTAAAATGTAACTTATGTCACTGATACAACTCAGAAAATTCCAAAGCTTTGATGCAGCTAAAGGATTCAGCAAGACCATAAAAACGTGAACTATAAAAATTTCATGTGAAATGTGATGAGGTAGTCATAAAAGAGAAGCCTTGTGGTGC
The DNA here is from genome assembly GCA_028565055.1 of Phoeniculus purpureus. Lineage (NCBI taxonomy): Eukaryota > Metazoa > Chordata > Aves > Bucerotiformes > Phoeniculidae > Phoeniculus > Phoeniculus purpureus. The sequence goes on from JAOXOE010000874.1 coordinate 39,267,824, forward strand.
AGAAACCATTTACTCTTAAAAAGTGACAGAACTAGTAGGTTTAATCGGCAGTGCTCAAACTTTGTACAAACTTTGTTCATTATGTCATTAGCATCTAACTGACACACCTCCTCCCTTAGGGTACCCACCTCTTGAAGCAACTCAGCCGCTAGGCATGTGCTTTGACTTTGAGGAAGTTGAGACGAGAGAGGAGCCTGCCTTGGTTGATGAGGACTGGGTTACAGATAAGTTGAGCAAACTGGATGTTTGGGCCCTGATGGGATGCACCCTCATGTGCTAAGGGAGATGGTGGAAGTCATTGCTAAGCCACTCTCCATCGTCTTTGCTAAGTCATGGGGATCAGGAGAGGTGCCTGGGGACTGGAGTAGGGCATTTGACACAGTCTCACATAGCATCCTCGCAACGAAACTGAGGCAGTGTGGTCTAGTTGATCGAGTAGTGAGGTGGATGCAGGATAGAAGCCAGAGAGTTGTAGTTTATGACACAGAGTCTAGTTGGAGGCCTGTATCTAGTGGAGTCCCCCAAGGGTCGGTACTGGGACCAGTCCTATTCAATCTATT
>JAOXOE010000874.1:39268483-39292720 GCA_028565055.1 Phoeniculus purpureus
TGCCACAGCAGGATCACCCAGACCAAGTCACACAGGAACACATCCATATTGTTTTCTAGAAGTCCTAAGCACCTGCACCATAGGCTTTAACCGTAAGTCACTATAGAATCATAGAATCAGTCAGAGCTGGAAGGGACCACAGGATCATCCAGTTCCAACCCCCCTGCCATGGGCAGGGACACCTCACCCTTGATCAGGCTGGCCAGAGCCTAATCCAGCTTGGCCTTAAACACCTCCAGGGATTGTGCCCCAACCACCTCAGTGGGCAACGCATTCCAGGCTCTCACCGCTTTCACGCTGAAGAATTTCCTCCTCACATCCACTCTAAATCTACCCAGCTCCAGCTTTGCTCATTCCCTGTCGCTACCTGATAGCCTAAAAAGTCCCTCCCCAGCAATTCTATAGGCCCCCTTCAGATACTGGAAGGCCACAAGAACGTCACCTCGCAGCCTCTTCTTCTCCAGACTGAGCAGTCCCAACTCCCTCAGTCTGTCCTCATAGGAGAAGTGCTCCAGCCCACTGATCATCCTCGTGGCCTTCTCTGGACACACTCCAGCATGTCCACATCCTTCTTGTAATCATGGCTCTAGAACTGGACGCAGTACTCCGGGTGGGGTCTCATCAGAGCCCAGTAGAAGGGGAGAATCACTTCCCTCGACCTGCTGGCCACACTTCTCCTGATGCAACCCAGGATCTGGTTTGTCCTCTGGGCCACAAGTGCACACTGCTGGCTCATGTTGAGCTTCTTTTCACAAGTACCCACAAGTACCCTCAAGTCCCTCTCCTCAGGGCTACTCTCCATCCAGTCACTGCCTAACCTGTATTTGTGCTTAGGATTGCCTTGACCCAGATGCAGGACCTTACACTTGGTCTTGTTGAATTCCATGAGGTTGGCTTGTGTCCACCTCTCCAGCCTCTCCAGGTCCCTCTGGATGGCATCCCTGTTCTCCAGCATGTCTGCTGCACCACACAACTTGGTGAAGTGCAGCAAACTTGCTGAGGGTGCACTCCATGCCTCTATGCATGTCACTGACAAAGATGCTGAACAAGACTATGATATGTAAAAAAGGAATGTATGCCAACTCACCTTTTCATATGCACTTTGTAATTTCAGCCTCGCATTTTTATGTGCTTGTCAAATGTCCAGATGTATCTACCACTCTTACGGACTCACCACATACTTGCTGCCATAGTGAATATGTCTGATGTCCCTGCATTTGTTGTCACACTTGCTTCTGTTTCAACTTTATTTTGGGTGAAATAAAAATATTTAGAAATATGTCTAGTCACTTGTGTTTAAACCTTTGTATGGGGACTAAAATATTGTGGCAATTAATCAAAGCCTATTTCTTAATTTAACAGCTTTTTCAATGTACAACCATTACTTTAAAGTTGTAGGTGATACCTGTGTGAAAGTCACACCTAGATTGCAAAGCTTGAAAGTAAAATTAAGGGGGGTAAATGGGTATCTTTGCAGTTCCTAAGCTAGTGAATTTTCTCACTTTTGGGGGAAGAGGAATTGAAATACCATTTTATTCCCCTTGATAATCTTTCTTTGTCTGTGGTGTAGACCTAACATGCTTTTAACAGATACAATTTATGATTGACTACAGCTGAAACAAAAAACTAAAAAAATTGATGTGAAACATTCCAGATTACTAAAATAATGAAGCAGTGTAAACGTTTTCTGCAGTGTTTGAAAATAGATTCCCCTAAACCTGCTTTGAGATACTGTTAAATGAGCAGTTTGCTTAGGAAAAATATAAATGACCTGACAAAAATGTGATGTTTGGTTGATCTGAACATATGAACCTCTTATTGTTGGATACTCCTTTTAGTAGATTGATCTTAAATTCCTCTGTTTGTTGATTTCCTCTTTGACTTTTCTTCTGTTGTATGGGAATGTGACTCCTACCTGGTTGCCTGTTATGTCTTTAAGTTGTAAATAACTCTGGAAGTGGTGACTCTTGCCTAATTAAAAAAATGCTATTTGGTCTACTGATACACCTGACATTAGTGAGAGACAAAATATAATTGGGATTCAAGGAAATTTTGTTAGAAATAATTTTTTTTTTTTTTTATTTTTTTCAGGTCTCTTTGGAAATGGGGAAGATTTTAGTTGAGGGTGTTGGGGAGGTGCAAGAGTATGTTGATGTCTGTGACTATGCAGTTGGTTTGTCCCGAATGATTGGTGGACCTATTTTGCCGTCAGAAAGTGAGTGTGTATGCATGGGTTTTTAATTTGTATTTATTATTTGGATTTAGGAGGTATTTTTACAAATTGAGAGATGTATATAAAATATACAGTGAGGTAGTGCAGCAAAAATCTCTGTACTGTGAGTTACTTAGGAAGCATGTTGTCTAGGAATACATGTACTGGTAGGCAGTAGCGCCACCTAATGAAGTATTTACCCTGTGTTGTATATCAAGAGAGTCAGTAGATTTTGTTTCCCCTCTGGAAAATCACTTTATTTTTTTGTTAGTGAGGTGCTAGAGGAAAGTATGATAAAAGTATGATAAAAAAATTCAGCAATGTACTTAATAAATGAGCAATCTTTTTGTCAGTTATTGATTAGCAAACAATCACTGTTCTGTTAACAGAATAGCTGAAATACTAAAACTATATGTTGCCATGTTAACTTGTTTTTCACAATGTATTTAACCTTGTTCCAGTAAGCTGCAAGCAGCTCTTCTCTAATGTGCTGATGGGCAAAAGACTCATGATAGGCCATTTGATCGCATGGTTTCCTTTTTAAAAAGACATGAAACAGATACAAATAGCTTTGTATTGTGTTTTTTTTCTAAGGACCTGGCCATGCCCTTATAGAGCAGTGGAATCCTGTTGGGTTAGTAGGAATCATCACGGCCTTTAACTTCCCTGTAGCAGTTTATGGATGGAACAGTGCAATTGCGATGATCTGTGGAAATGCTTGTCTCTGGTAAGTTACAACTCTACAATGTGCTAGCAGTATCTTAAAATCGATGAGCTATTTTATCAGGCATAAAATTGTTATCAAATGTCTGGTATTTTTATATATTTTATTCTCTTTCATGCATGTTTAATTTGTATTTATTTTTAGGTTCACTTGTAGTCAAAAACCTGCTCTATTTTTTTTGTAACCTCTTTTATGTACTTTGAGATTCAGACCTGTCTTGGATTTAGCTAAATGACCTGTTAATAAAGAACCTAGGCTGAGGTCTTCCAGCAGTGTCAGCAAACAGTTAATATTTTTTGGAATTGGAAGAGCTAAAATTAAGATTCTAAATAAGTAGCTTTTCTTCTCTCCCATCTCCTACTTTTCTTTCATCTGCTTGCTTCACTCTAATGTCTGGCATAACACTTGTTCATGTGAAGCTCTGAAAGCTCATGTGTGGAAATAAGTATTTGAGTTCCTGTCTTAATATGCACCTGAAAACCAGCCTAATGAAAGTGTGATGTATTTCAGATACTCTAAAAATTGCTTATTTCTCATTCTTGAAGAATTGGAACAGAAAACAATGTTTGGTTGGTTTTTTTTTATTTTAGGAAGGGTGCTCCTACAACATCCCTCATCAGTGTAGCTGTTACAAAGTGAGTTCTTTTTTTTTGCTTTTGTTTTGCTTTTAAAGTAACTTCTTTTCTGTTTGTGATATTGCTAAGTGATCAGAACTACTTTCCACTTGTTCCTTAAGAAGGAATGGTATACACAGTGTGTTTCTTGTATTGGAATCACAGAATGCATTTAAAGGTCATCTAGTCTGTCCTCATTGCAGTGAGCAGGGACACAGAATCATTAGGGATTGGAAGGGACCTCGAAAGATCATCTAGTCCAATCCCCCTGCCACAGCAGGATCACCTAGACCAAGTCAGACAGGAACACATCCATATTGTTTTCTAGAAGTTCTAAGCACCTGCAACACAGGTTTTAAGGTGAAAGTATACAGCAGCTGGCTTGTCTCTGTAAATCCCCCAAATGACACACAAATATGGCATCGACATCTCAGGATTTGGCACAGGACTCTCCAAAGCCTCCTCCAGCAGACTGTCGGTGCTTTCCTGTGCTGCCAGCTCTCCTGCCGCTACCCTGTTTCCCCTTCATCTGGGCCTGGGGCTCTGCTTTAAATGTGTTGATCTAGACGATGCCAAAAGAGCCTGGAGGCTGGTATCCTGGTTCCTGTGGATCGAGGGCATGCTTGCTGAGAAGCACACTCATGGTGGGAATGTTCCTCTTCACTGTCAAGGCACCCAGGCCTACCTCAGGCACAATGGGTTCCCAGATCTCCTCAATCTGTTTGAAGAGCAATTTGGTGCTCTGGTGCATCTTCAACTAGATCTGGTTGCTCAGAGCTTTATCCAGCCTGACCTTGGTTATCCCAAGCGACGAGGCCTCCACCTCTCTAGGCAACGTGTTTCAGTGTTTCACCACACTCATTGTAAAAAACTTCTTCCTTATACCTACTCTAAAGCTCCCCTCTTTTAGTTTAAACCTAAAGTCCGGTAACAACAGGCTTTGCTAAAAAGTCCTTCCCAAGTAGACCATGTTTAAGTAGTAAAAGCCTGCAGTAAGGTCACCTTGGAGGTGCCTTTTTTCCAGGCTGAACAACCACAACTCTTGCAGTCTGTCCTCATGGGAGAGGTGTCCCAACCCTCTGATTCGTTCTGTGTCCCTTCTCTGGACCTACTCCAAAAGGTTAATGTCCTTGTTGTGTTGAGGATCCAGTTGCTGGCCAGTTTTTTTTCTGGAACCAGGGCTATGCTGTTGCTGAAGTATGAGTCCAAAGAATAAATGTCAGATTATACTCTAAAGTTACTGTTACTTTATTATTTTATCAGCTATTTTAATACTCACCTATTGTGTATTACAAATCACATTTATATTTAAACGCTAAATATATATGGGCCCATTAAAATAATTAGTAAGTCTTGTAGATTTAACTCCTGAGAACAATGACACCAAATTAGTTATGAGCATTTTATGTAGCTTCATATTTAAGTCTCTCTTTCAAATGATGGAAGTTGGATATGGCCAAGGTTTTTACATAGTGATCTAATACTTGGCTGTAGCAGTTGTGTGGATGCATAATCAATATATTCTAGTCTTATTTCTGTGTGAGATTTGGTTGTAGCACTAAAGTAATTGATGAGAGAAATGTGTTATGTTACGAAGTTGTACAAAGTGCATGCCTATTAACTGCAAGCCTGGCACTTTTAAAATATCTGTAGTGTCTCCATGTGCATGGACAGACAGTTCTAATGGTTTGTTTCAGAAATATATGAAATATTTATGTCTTTGATCCTAGGATAATTGCAAAAGTCTTGGAGGATAACAAAGTGCCTGGAGCCGTCTGTTCTCTGGTTTGTGGTGGAGCTGATATTGGGTAGATAACATTTCTTGTACTTTTCAAAGGTGTATAGAGGGTAAAGAATATTCTTTGAGGTACTTATTCTAAAGCTATTGTGGTCTCCAGCAGTACATGCATGTATGTGTGTACCTGTTGCCATCAATTTTATCAAATGCTCTGACTCTGCTATAAACATGGTATGTATTTCTACTTGATACTGTGAGATTAGCTGCTATCGAATAACTTAGCACATATGTAATGAAAAAACTTGAATAAATTTGTACTTCTGCATATCCTTACACCCAAAGAATACAGTTAATATTAAATTCCACTTATTATGTTATTAAGAGTTTTCAGTTTTTAGCCCACTGGTCTTTTGGACCACTTTTGGAGGAGAATGATTGCTCGTTTTCCATAGTTACACAAAACTCTGCTCTTGCTTATAGATGCATATGTGTGCTTGGAAATTGTACAGGTCAAATTATTTTGTTTGATTATTACAATATGGGAAATTCCCAGTACAAGTGTATATTCAGATATATCTTTTGAGCATTTCAAGAAAAGACAAAACATGATAAGCATTAAAAAAGGCACAGGTATCCTTGTTTTCTTAGGGAAACTGGAACTGATCTTGTCACATACTTTAGACTGAATTTCAAAATGAGTACAGGTGGTGCTCTTGTGGTCTAAGAAGGGGGCAGGAAACAGCCTTGATCCACTTTATTGACTGAGAAGAGGCTTTTTTGCCATAGCCTTAGCCACTTACCTGGTGTTTTCAAAGAAGTGGCACTGACTTTAAAAATCTCCCTGGTTGAAGGTGATTTATGTGGAAGGTGCAGGTGGCTTTTCCAACTGTGTGCTCTACTGTTGAACATGACTCTTTTGTCTCATGTTGTGCAGGACAGCAATGGCAAAGGATGAGAGAATGGACCTGTTATCCTTCACTGGCAGCACAAAAGTGGGCAAGCAAGTAGCACTTATGGTTCAGGAGAGATTTGGTGAGTATGTTGTGTCTCCTCTATTTCCTTTCATGATTGGAAAAAGCAGGGAACCTTCTAGAATTTCAAAATTCTCTCATGTTACTGTTTTTTAATTTGGTGGAAATAGGATGTCAAAACTGCTCAGATCTGGATACTGGCTTTTTAAGAAAGTTCTGCCACAACTCAACATATTAGTTGAGTTTTGTTGGTCCTACAGTTAATTTGGCAATGGGAGCATGTGCAGTGTGTCCATTAATATAATTATGTGGGAGTTGTAATCATAAAAAAACAGAGTATGTGGTCTTTTGGCAAGGTGTTCAGACAGTAATGCTCCCTCTCCTTTTACTCCCTATAGACACAGGAGAAAAGGTATGTTTATTTTGAGGTACTATTGTTGTTGCAAATATTTAACAGCGTACAGGCATGAGTCCCTGCACAGCTGCTGGATTACAAGTTCTTGCTTTTTAAACAGAAAATTTTTGCAACAGGACTTTCTCATTTTATATGTTTGAAATTTATAGAACTGTTTAAAAAAAAAAAGAGAATAGATTTCAGACATTAACCCAGAACTACATGGTGAGTCTTTCTTTCAGATTTAAGGTAAAATGGTTGCCAGAGTAATAAATAAGCTCATTTAGTTTTGTGTGCTTTTTCTTTGTAGCCCCTTCTTCTCTTCCTTATTTGCAGTACTGCTTGGGCTGCAACTTTTTCTGTTTCCATCTTTTCTTTTTTAGTGCTTTTTTTTGCCTGCTTTTTAAAAGCTTCTTTGTGCTGTAATTTCTCTGCAGGTATTTTCTTTACAATATGTGATAGATGTAGTATTCAATGTACTTTTCTGTTTTGGTTGGAGTGATTAGTTGACTGTGATGCCGAAAACTTTTTTGTCTATTCAGAAAGATGTTGAATAAACCTTAGCTATAGTCAGAGGGTGACCTCATTTGAGTGAAGTACACTGAACACCTGTATGCATGACGTAATTTGTTTTGTGTGTTTTTGTTAGGTCGAAGTCTGCTGGAACTGGGAGGAAACAATGCCATTATTGGTAATGTGCACTGTAAAAATGTAGTCTGATAGATTATATTTGTAAGTTAGTATACAAACATCTGTAGCAAGTGGTCATTTTCTTTTTTTTTTTTTTTTTTTTAATTTTTCCACAGTGGAGGTTTAAAAAAACGTGTAATAGAGACGCTTAAAAAGTAAATAGTAGAATGTTGGGTCTTTCCCAACCAACACTGGAATGGTAGTTCTTTAAGATTAAAAAAAAAAATCAAAGGTCAAGTTCTTGTATATATTCACTGTTGGAGTGAAGAAGAGAATGAGAGAAGCAGCAATTCCATTCCTCATTAATGCAATTTGGTCAAAGCTAAATAAACTTGATTTTGGGATAGTTCTAATCTTGTGAACAACACATTTTTAGCATTTTAGAATCTAAATATATATAGACTTTATATAAAAGACATTTATAATACTTTAAAGCAAAGCATGCAGGTAGTTATTTCAGTAGCCTGTTTTATATCTTAGGGTATTAGGATTTATTTAGTTCTCGGATAAATGAAATATCAATACTGTGGAGCAGATGTTGGGTAGGTAAGAAAGAAAACATATGAAATACCTAAATTGCTGCCCTGTTGTGTTGGAGCTTCCTGTTTCACATTTCTCATGTTCTGAGCCAGCAGAATTACTTATAGAATATTACCGTGTTTGAGCTGGCCATTCTTTTTCCTGTGCGGTTTTGCAGTCAGTAGCATAATCTTGCCTTATATTTATGACATTATTTCCTCATCCTATGAAATTCCTGCTTTTTCTGCGGCTCTGAATGATGGCTTAAACATTGTTTGATTGGTCTTTATCCTTAAGTTAGTATTTAATTTTGCATACTTGCAATTCTGTGGGACTATTTAAGCTGTGTGATATTTGGGGTTCCTTCAAGGCTTATTCATACTAGCTTTGCTTTAAACACCAATAACATCTTCTAGCTAGATAAAATTGTTCAGCTTTTTTATGTTTTGCATGATTATATACCTTTGTGTGCTAGCTCCTTGTGTTACATGCTGTCTGGATACAGTTTCCCTGCTCTGTTTTTTCATATTGCTAAACTCTGCAGTGAGAGAAAGAAAAGGTGAAGAAGTGGCAAGAAATTACTTGTAATTTCTTGAATTAAAATGAAGCTGAAATCCTTTGCAAGTTTTATTGCAAAAGGCTGTCTTCAGTACTTCATCATTTACTTCTAATTGTGTATGTCTAATTCCAGGTGTAAAAGTAAGAGGAGTTTTGAGTTGTTTCTATCTGAAGTGTGCTATGCTATTGTGACTAATGCTAGTGCTTCTTGACCAACCTGTCAGTTTTTCTTACTTTGTGTAGTGTCTTAAGTCTTCTGAAGTGCCTGTTTACTTTGGTAACATGCTGATGTTTTCATTTTTGTGAAGTGTTTGAAGATGCAGATCTGAACCTAGTAATTCCATCTGTTCTGTTTGCTGCTGTGGGAACAGCAGGTCAGAGGTGCACAACGGCTAGAAGGCTGGTGAGTAAATTTATATTGTCTGGTTTGGGTAGTTCTGGATTTAAACTTAATTCCAAACTAACTCAGTAAATGCCTAATACTGTGGAGATCCATAAATATGTGTCAAAAATCAGCTTGCTAGGAAAATACGGTGGTACTTTGTCATTCCACTGTAATACTATCTCTAAACAACATTCTTTGCAGGTGTTTCTAAATATACCTGGCGCTAGATAATTCCTGTATTGCTGTCTATTTTCATTGGCAGAGCTTCTTTGCCTGTCCCTGCTACAAATGTTGGTGCAGAGTACAGATTTCAACAAGACAAGGATGGGGTTGGGGGTGGGCATTGTTACCTTACTATCAGGTTTTTAACCATTTTGATCAAGTTTACAGGTGTTGTTATGTCAGCCTGTGTCTCTATAGTCTTTTTGGAGGTGGGTTCATTGGGTAAATTCTTGTTGAATCTGATGCGGGTTAACTGTGTGTGTATGGGAAGAGCAGTGATTTCTTACATTATAGAAATAAAATCACTTAAGTATTTGTCCTAAAACACTTAACTGAAGAATTTACAGATTTTATTGATGTAATTGATCTGAGGTGGGGTAAAATTTAAACAAGTTTTATTTCTCAGCTTTTGTAAAATCTTCATGGTAAAGACTTTAAGTCTTCATTTCATGGTATTGATGTTGTTTTTGTGGCCTTGCTTATATGTTCTTTAATTTTAAGAGTTGCTGAATACAGACAACACTATCTCCATATTTCATTCATCCTTCTTCAAACTGCAGTAGCTACATAGGCTGAGATGTTTTACAATATTCTTTCCACATTTTATATAGTTCCTCCATGAAAGCATCCATGATGAGGTGGTGGCAAAGCTTGCCCAGGCCTATGCCCAGGTCCGCATTGGTGATCCATGGGATTGTAAGTAGCTGTTTGCAACTAATGGGTTCATAAGAAAAGTTTCTGTTTGTTTCTTTCTGTTTAAATTAAAAAGATTGTAGATCAAAGCTATGTATTTGTAGCAGTTTACCAAGGAATGGGTATAGCTGGTTTCACTTGGAATACAGACTCTTAACCAAAAGGTTACATATCCAGCTAACACTGCTTATCTTAGTTTAAATAGTAACTCCTAAAACATTCTTAGAGGAATATCTACAAAGGTATACAGTTTTGCCAGAAGTATATCTTTGGATCTTTTGTTTTTAGCCAACACTCTGTATGGGCCTCTTCATACCAAAGAAGCAGTGAAAATGTTCCTCGATGCGGTTGAACAAGCGAAACAGCAAGGTGGCTCTGTGGTCTATGGTGGAAAGGTGACTTACTTTTATTGTGCTGCATTTAGTGTTCTAGGCGGGGGGAAAAAAAACACATACAGTTATCATGGTGGCTTTGGCCAATATTGTACCACAGTTTATTCTGCCAGCCATTACAGGATGTGAAGTTAGTCTGAGACTGTTTATTTGAATTACACTCCTGTCTTTGGGCTAAAGAAGAGTTTACTCAGAAGCTTTTTGGGTTTTTTGCAAGAATGGCTTAGAATTTTTGTCTGTTCTTTGCACTACTCTGTATTTGCAGGTGATGGTGAAAATATCAAACATATAATAAAAAAAGTTCTGTCCTTGGATTCACACTATCAAACCAGGAAGTACTGAAGATTCAAAAAATTCATTTGCACATCTTCATCATATGGAATGTTTAGTTCTTGTAGACTTAACATTTTGGAAATTCTTGTCTTTTCTCACAGTTAGGGGAAGGGCAGTGTTTTTTGTCGCTTCCTAAACATTGAGATTAGGTTGCCTCCTTAGCAGACTAAGTTATACTTCTGTATTTTAAATACTCAAACAAGTAAAACTTATCTGCTCAGATGATTTGACCTTCTTACTTCTATTGCTAAGTACAACTTTAGTAATCAGACTATGTAATATTCCCTTCCTATTGTCTATTACTAAGACAAATGATTAAACTTGCTGTGTTATTTCTTCTTTTGCATGTTTTGAAGGTTATAAATCGCCCTGGAAACTATGTTGAACCAACCATTGTGACTGGCCTTCCTCATAATGCACCTATTGTCCACACAGAGACATTTGCTCCAATATTGTATGTTCTGAAATTTAAGGTAAAATAAGAGTGGGGAATTATTCAAGTTATTCATGATGTCAAAAAATTTTAGATGTATGTCATGCTGGCACTACAAGAAATGGTAACTATTCTTCTGCACGGTGGGATATCTACTGTTGTAATAGCTTACCTTGCTGTGAAGGTAATTACCTATATTAATGCACTTTCTGTAAAGAGTACTGGAGTGAAGATGATGAGACCCTGTACGGGGATAGATTTTTGTAGTTCATAGGTCTTGAACAGATTGTATGTTCATGCGGTAGTGGAAGTGTCCCATCCCTGGTTTGTTCCATGTATTCATTATGTTTGCATTATGACTGTAGTGTGCTGAGATTTTTCTGTGTTTCTTTGTAACTGCTTAGCTTTGAATGATCATGGTTTAACCATTGGCATCTGCTCCTTCTAGGAGGAAGAGGAGGTTTTTGCCTGGAATAATGAAGTAAAACAAGGTCTTTCCAGCAGTATCTTCACTAAAGATTTGGGAAGGATTTTCCGATGGCTTGGGTATAATTTAAATTCTTTTCCTACCTTCCTGAAACATAAGATCAGTCTTTCATGTCTTTTGTAATCTAGGTCCAAGGCTAATTGAATATTTTGTAGCCCTCATTTTAGGGAAGGAGTCTGTCCAAAAGAGTAACTCTGTCTTTCTTTACAGGCCAAAAGGATCTGACTGTGGCATTGTGAATGTCAACATCCCAACCAGTGGGGCTGAAATTGGAGGTGCTTTTGGTATGTTACTTACATTTTTTCCTTTCGCTTTTAAATTATTAAATTCTCTAGTATCAGTCCAAGACTTGATATTCATCAGGCTACATTTATTTTAAAACATGGGGATTTTTCTTATTCCTAGCAGCTCTGGAGGAGAATAAATCATTACCACTGTAAAACTGGTATAATTTAGGTCTCCTTATTTTTGAAGGTTTTAAGCATTAAAAAGATGACTACATCTGAAAAGAAGTCCATTAAGTTAATTTTGCATTATACTGCTTTAGCAGAAAACAGAAACTGAATAGAGGTAGTTGAATTTCAGCTTTTAAAATGTCTGTGCTCAGTTTTTTAAATATTCTGTGTATCACTGCACCACCCTTCCTCCAGGGGATGTAACTCAGACGTAGGTTCTGCATATGTTTAAAGATGTGTCTGAGTAAAAAACTGTTTAAGGCATATTCAATTAAAACAGTCTTGAGCATTTTTGTTATGTATACAAAAATTAATGGCATAAAGTATTGTGGAAAAGTCTTTAAATACATTTTTGCCCATATTTATTTATGTATGTATTTATTTGTTTGTTTGTATGTTCGGAAGGAAGTTAGAGGAGGGAGACAATGAAATGCTTTACCATTTAAACAGAACAAAAACTGGCACATTCTTATACTCTTGTCTCAGGTTAAAACAAAATATATTTAAAACAAAGCCCTCTGGTGCCAGGATGATGAGACTTTCAACTCCAAGCAGATACATTTTGGATCAAACCTGAGAAGATATGGTAGCGTTCTGATAACTTATTTCAAATACCAAACTAGAACAAAGGAATAGTTTTTCCAATGAAATTTGATTACATGTCTTACCTCCTGGAGTATGTCCAGATTCCCATGCCCCCAAAAATTTTAAATTTTCATTTATAATCTTTTTCCTATAGGTGGTGAAAAGCACACTGGTGGAGGAAGAGAATCTGGAAGTGATTCATGGAAACTTTATATGAGACGGTCTACTTGGTAAGACAGACTTTTAAAATTCTAAATCTAAATTACAGATAAATTTGCAAAAGTTTATATAAACTGGACCACATATACATATAAAAGTATATATAAACATATGTACGTATACATGTAAAAGTATATAAACTGGATATAAATCCTGGACCACAGAAAGTTATCGTAGCTAAATGTGGGATAATTATGTATTAATGTAATTGCCTTTTCTTCCTGCATGAATTTACATCTTTATTCCTAGTAGATGATTTGAAGGGCCTAAATAAAGACCTTTTATTGCTTACTGTTCCTCAAAAGGAAAAAACAGTACCTGTTTTTCCCTCTCTCCTGATGTTAGACTTGACTAAAAATTAAATTACTGAAACTTGTCAGAAAATACATGAAGTGGGAGACACAGTTAGTAGGCCACTATTGCTAGTGGTGGGTGAGTCATTTAGCCAAGTGTTGAGTACCTGTCCATAAATCACCTAATGGCCTGTAGTGCTGGAGTTTTCCCATTCTCTGTCCCTACTAGCCTTTACCTGTGCTGCCTTTGGTTGCGAGTGCAAGATAGGCTACTTTGATTTTTCTGTATGGGCATTAAATAATCACTCTCTCTCTCATCCTTGATATATTAAAATTTGTAACGTGGTCTTTCCATATACAGAGTTATATTGAAAACCAGAGTAAAGTCAGTTCACAACTGTAAATAGGAAAACTGCTTATGGAAATGTTTTGTGTATGTGTGACATAAATCGTTAGCATTTTCTGTAAGAAATGGACTGCATAATCTGTCTGTATCAAGACTGGTCTCTAAATACTTGTTTCTCTTCCAGTACAATCAACTACAGCAAGAATTTACCTTTGGCTCAAGGAATCAAGTTTCAGTAGCAGCCTTGTGAACAGCCGTGCTGTGAAGTCTCCTAGCATTTCAGAAGCAAGTACTTTCTAAGCCTCATGGTGAAGAAAATTGTCTGTATGTCTGTCAGAGATACTAATTATGTAAAAAAAATTGGTTATTCTAAATTTGCTTAATTTTCAGTGTATGAAATTACAACTTTAGTTTTCAGATGAGAAGTGTTTGGTCTTTGGGAATAGAGGAGGGTTACTGAAACTAAAATACATGGACTCACATAGTGGGGATAATCTGTTGCCTTATCACTATATTTCAGTATCGAAACTATCTGTTTCCTGTCTCTACACTGTTTGCTAATATTTCTAGCTAGTAGGTCTGTGCCTCAAACTACTTGCTAGGTTTTCTGTCGCTAATTTGTGCTCTAGGGGATATGCAGTACAGAGCTATTTTTCAATATATAAATAAAGGTGCCTTTTGTGAGATAACTTCAGCTTCTGATCTTGTTTGTGTGTTATTTTGGTGCAAGAATATCCACTTGACTGTCCATTTCCACACACTTAACTGCTAGGTGGGATAAGTATCACTGGTCTGAAAGGATCACTTCAGTGTTTCTATCTCTCCAAAACAAATACTTTCATCCCATGATTTAGGAGACAAGGGAGGTGAGACCAAGGTACTTGCAGTCTCTTGGGACCTCTTCTTAACACTGAGAGTCACAGCCTTTGTAATACAACTGAACCAACTGAAGAACTGGAATACTATTCCGGAGGGAATTTGCTGGGGAAAGGCAAATCATTGATGAGTGTTTCTCCTTTGGTGGGTGTTTCCCATGGCCAACGAGCAGCACATTTAAGGGCCTTGGTCAGAATCCGGGATGAGAAAAGGCGTGGTGCCACTAGGCCAATTTTTAGCTTTCCTCCTTTCTGAGGCCTTTAATGTAGTATTTCTGAGGGAGATTTCCTTTCAATCTTATGTACAGAATATCTGAACATGGCAGAACTACTCATTCTGGGCTGAGATTCCAGGACTCCAGTGTGATGCTGAAATGTTATACTGTCATTAAATTATGCTAAAGAGACAACATACCACAATGCTGTTTGGTCTTTTACCTTAGTATATAGTTTTAAACTACATACTGGTTTGAATTTGTTCTCTAGAATCTGTACTATGGAAGGCATGTCACTTTTTATAGAACAAACAGTAAGCAGACAAAGTTTTCCTGTACTGAAATGTAAAGCCTTTCCTGCTAAGTTTCTTATAGCCAAGTGTACTCTCTCTGTTAATTCTTTGTGCTTGGCCATTTAACTTGGATTTAATGAAATAGCATTGTGTATTTGCACACAGAAAGAATTTTAAAACTCCTAAGCAGGTAGATAAATTGTTAGCAGATAGAGGGCAAAGAAACAATCACATTTCAAAATTCAGTTATTCTGAAAATGGTATATAGAAGCTGCATTCTTTTAACACACTGCTGTAATACCACATGTTACTGTGAAACTCTTCAAGAAACTTCTTTGTGGATAGTAATATTTTTTGGATAGCCTTGTCACAAGTTGTTCTAGAAAACAAAAGCCTTTTTACTCTTCCTGGACCATATAAATTAATAACTCCTGTTATTAAGAATAAGATTAAATTTGCTGTCTGGCACTAGGTGAATTTGAGCCACCAAATAGTTAAAAATGGCATGCTAAGTGATATTTTAACTGGTCATCAAATCATTATGTGAAAGTGAGTATGAATGGAAAAAGTGTAGGAATGTAATCAGGAGGATGACTGCATAGTAAGACATGCTAAACTTTTTTAAAGGCATTCTGGTATATAACAACAACTTTTGTGTAGTCTACAGAGGATAGTATAACTACCTCTCCATTAGGAGAAAGAACATTACATCCACTTAAGGCAGGCAAATAATTGAGCTTTCTCTGTAAGGAGATTACAAATTTTCCTGACTCTTGATGAGTATATAAATTCCTATTTCAGAGATTGTGGAATTCATTATCTACATCATCACTGGACTACTAGTATGGCATTACAGTGGGCAATCACAACACTTCATCTTCCGCTTCCCAGACAGCTTTGAATTCCAGTGAATTGGCACTGGGGACAGTGTCTTGTAAAGAAATCTGGTAGGTTTTAGCATGGATTTAGGTATCTGTAAGCTGTCACGATTACAGTAAAAGCATTAAACTAAGGAGGCTTGAAGTCTTTAAGCAACCCCGTTTCTCAATTTCTGCTTTAATGTGGAGAGTCTGCCCAGGAGATTGTACACTGCATTAGCCGTCACTGGCTTATCTCACTCGAAGAAAGCAATTTGAGAATTCATAAAGTGTTCCTTGTAGATACTGGTATGCGCAACATAGTGGAACTTGCAGTTTTAATACAAATTCTATCAGTGGCTCCCACTATTGCATAAACTTAATAACTACTGAGTGTGCAAGATCAGTGAGTAACAGGTGTTAAGTGACACAAGATCAATAAGTCATCTGCTAGCACAGTATCACGGTGAATTGACCTTGATGGGAACAGTGTTGCAAGTAATTTCTTTTCTTTTTGCTATGTTATTAACTGAAGGGAAAAATGCAGATCCTACAGATGTCATTTTTACTGATAAACAGGGCACATGGGTGGTTTTTTTTGTTACAAATGGTGAAAAAATGAAACCTGCAGGCTATGAACTTTCTATTGCATCCTATCACTGTTTCTGTGGAGAATTGGTTAACAGAGAAGGGTCATGTAGGCCTGAAGGAGCTTGTTAATAATGAATTGTTGTCAAAGTGCAGGAGTCAGCTGAGGTAGGAGTTGATAGCTGTTTTGGATAACTCTGCCTTATATTGAAAGCAGCTCCTGTGTTAGTCTGAAAGCAGCTTTATTTAGCTGCATAGGAACAGCTTGAAAAAGAGATAACAGCGGAAAGGAGTTGCTGATGTGGCAAGGACACAGCATCTGCAATAACAGTCATTGTGGTTAACAAAAGAGGATGTGTAAACAGTGGAAATCCCCTAAAATCCTCCAATGGGAGTGGCTGATCTTTAAAACTGTGACCAATAGTAGTGAATGATTACAGAATATGTATGAGCTTATTATTTATATCAAGTAGAGCATATTTGGGCTATAAACTGAAGCTTGCTTATCAATCATATTGGTTGTGTGAGTCTTCCCGCACCGCGACATGTTTCCACCAGCAGAGTTGGTACAGAGACTGTTTCCAGTATCCAGGAATACTACTTGCCAATAGAAAATCTCAAACTGGGTTTTTACCAGTAGTCTCTTTGCAGTGCTGAATATGAAACACCTGGTAAAGTGCTCACTGTATCCTTTCGGCGCTAACAGAGCAATAAATTAATGCTATATCATGTTGTTTTCTCTTGGTATTTGTATCATTCCAACAAACCGTGTGGCTGACAGTGCTCCTATATGTTTCTTTATGAGACATCACTTGTATAGTTGCTGCATGAAGATTAACTATCCTGTGCTAATCAGTTCAACTCTCTGCATTAATCCTAGCAGTAACTATGTAAAAACACTAAGTGTACGTTACAGGAGACCTGTAGTTCTTTGCCATGTTGGTGCTGCAGCTGTTGGGCATGTATTGCAGAAGTGCTGACCTTATTTTCCTTTGTAAGAGAGAACAAAAATTTTAAATACTTTTATGGACCAGTAAAATTATGAATCTTTTAGAATGACATTACTGAGTAAAAACAATAGCGTGTCAAGGACTTTTTCAATGTCTTTTGTTGGGTGTTTGGAATGTTGTTCCTTGATTAGCAGAACACGCTGTCATTTGCTACATGGCCTTAAATGCGCTCAGCTGTTTGCAGAAACATTTGCAAGTTTCTGCTGCCACTGAAGTGCTTATTGCAGTAAAAACTTCTGTCTAACCTTGCATTTTGAATATGGTTGTTTGCAGGTACCAGGTACTTACATGTTAAGATACTCTCTCTTCTTCTAAATTACTGGCACTGATTCTTTACACAGCTCATTGCATTCCTTCAAACAACAGAAAAACGCTTCTCCATTTAGACCATAGGGTGTAGTGGAACCTTTTTTTAATCGTCGAGTTCCTCCTGGTGTCACTGTTGGTCAGTTCAAAGCCTACCCAAGGGACACAGCAGAAGGGCAGCCTTTGCTAACTACTGTGTGCAACAAAAATTTCTTCTGAACATATTTTATAAATTGGGACATATGAGAGTACTACTTCAGAGCTGGTAATTAAATACACTTTATTTAATAAGCATCAGTTAATTAGTGCAATTTTTACATAAAACTTTTCTCCAAAAGACAAAGGATAAAAATAATAGTTTTCCAGCTGAGTACTCATCTCCAGAGAAGATAAAATTGTTTAATACATACTCTACATAATACCCTACTGTTCTCTGCCATTATGACTCTATTTTGCTACAGCCTGATTTTTAAGGTGGGGTTAAAGAGAAAAAACAGGGTAATCTACATCTCTGAACTTCAGAGGAAGGCACATTCTTTCCTTACGTTGAACTCTGGAAATTGGTGGTAATTGGTGGTAAATCTCCTTAGATGCAGTAGTAGAGTTACCTGTTAATTTATTTAGAGGAGCATTATAGAGGTAATGAAATGATAGCATGCAAGTTTAAAAATGAGAGTGTGGGGATAAACAACCATTTCTCTTGTTCTTAAGTCTTTTACTTAATACCCAAACTAATACTGAGCTTTTCTCATCTCCTGTTTTTTGTGGATTTTGGCCTGTGATTTAGAATGTGACCTGTAATGATATAAACGTCTCAGTCCAGTGTGGCACCTGCTTTCCTTTGAATTGTATTTATTCTGACAACATGTTTTTACTGCAGATGCTGGTATGTTTATATTTTAATGTATTTAATGCTCATATAACCCCAGACTATAAACATCTTTCTAGCTCATATGTGACTGTGTTCACTTATGTGAGCATGCTACATGTGCTCACACTTAAGTATTTGAGAAGTGAGAAATAATCATTTGCTGCATAAAAGAGAGGATATTCCTCCTCCTCTCAATTTGACCCAGATGGCACTTGAGTTATTCATAGAAACACGAATCATTCAGGTTGGAAAAGACCTTTGGGTCGAGTCCAACCATCAGTGCTACTCTACATGTTCACCCCTAAACCATCTCCCCCAACACTACATTTAAGGATCTTTTAAACTCTGGATCCAGAGATGGTGACTCAACCACCACCCTGGGCAGCCCATTCTAGTGCCTGACCACTCTTTCTGTGAAGAATTTTTTTCTGATATCTGATCTAAACCTACCCTGTTGGAGCTTGAAGCCCTTCCCTCTGCTTCTGTTGCTAATTACCTGTGAGAAGAGACCAGCACCAACATCTCTATGATGTCTTTTCAGATAACTGTAGAGAGCAATGAGGACTCCCCTAAGCATCCTTTTCCTCAAACTAAACAGCCCCAACTCTCTCAATCTCTCTTCATGAGATTTATTCTCAAGGTCCTTCCCCAGCTTTGTTGCCATCCTCTGCATTCGCTCCAGCATGTCAGTATCTCGCTGGTACTGATGTACCTAAAACTGGACACAGTACTCAAGGTGTAGCCTCCCCAATGCTGAGTACAGGGGGACAATCACCTCCCGCTGGACACACAGTTTCTAATACAGGCCAGGATGCCATTTGCCTTCTTGACTACTTGGGCACACTGCTGGCTCATATTCAGCTTCCTGTCAATTAGAACCCCCAGGTCTTTTCCTGTAATACTACTTTCCAGCCACACTGCCCCAAGCCTGTAGCACTGCATGGGATTGTTGTGGCCAAAATGCAGGACCTGACACTTGGCACTATTGAAACCCATACAGTTATCCTCATCCCATCGTTGCAGTCTGTCAAGGTCCTTCTGAACAGCCTTACTACCCTCCAGCAGATGGACACTCCCTGCCAGCTTGGTGTCATCTGCGAACTGACTGAAGGTGGACTCAATCCCTACATCAAGGTCATTGATAAAGATGTTGAACAGGAGTGGCCCCAGCACTGAGCCCTGGGGGACACTGCGCATGACTGGATTGGGTTATTGTATTGGGTTAAGGCGAACAAAGAGCATTTTAGGCTTATAGTGATGTTTGATGACACAATGCTTTGCTACAGTATTGAATCTTCTTCTAGGAATGAAAAAACATGAAGATCTTAGCTGAAGAAGATCTGTAGGATCATGGAGTATCATGACAGCAAAGAAGACAGAAATGACAATAAGAAAAAAGGGATGGAGCAAAAGATAGGAAGTTTAAAATTGGTGAGTCCAGCAAAACAAGATTAACTCACACTGATTGCTGTGACCCTGTCTTGCTTGCTGCTTTCCTTTTTAATTTGTTCTTTTCTTTGCCTGGCTATTTTACGGCTGAAGTGACTCCCTGAAAATCTGACAAGCACAGTAAGTGTGCAAGGGAGCCTGTAGGAAGACCGCTACCACTGGGTGCAGAAAAAGGGAGTACATTGAAAGTGAGGATAAGGAATTTAAAAACACCATCAAAGGAGGTGGTGAAACCAGAGTGAAAGACACAGGCAGCATTGCACAGGAAAGAGAGGACCTAGTACTGGGGTTCTAGCTATTACATAAGAAATTCTGGGGTAGATGAGGTTGGAATACTGCAAATGGGGCATATTGTGCTGGGTCATAGTGTACAAAATAGGATAAATTGTTTTGAATAATGTATACAGGAACAAAACAATGAAACTGGGTGAAGAGAACACGGAAAGGAGCTAGTGGTAGTTTAAGTTAACACATAAGGCTGCAATTCAGGCAGATAGAGCATAGACAGACATATTCATTATGGAACAAAACCAGCCTAAACTTTCAAATCTGTTAAGAGTTCATGGACTGGTGCATGTACCTGGCAGTTTGACAGGATGTCAGAGTTACCTGTCATGACTAATAATAACAATGGAAAGTAAAGCCTGTGAGAACAGAAGAAACATTTGTATTTCAATGGTTTTGTTTTTCTTAATATTTTCTTTACTGTAAAAATTGTCCCAAAATCATTCTGCATGTTTTGTGTAAAACAAAAATAAAATATTTAAAACCCCACACTAATGTCTGTTCTGTGCTTTTTAAAAATAGATTTGATGTTTTAACCCATGCTCTGTGAGTATCTATGTTTGTTGGCGTTTTGTCAGCCGATATTTGTCTAATTACTCTGGTTTGTGTGTTGCTTTTCTCATTATGCTGTTTTAGCACTGTTTCTGAACTCTCTATAATTCTGTAAAGTTAGTCTAGAATTACATATGCTGGGATAAACTACTGTTTAGATTTAATTTCCTCCACATATTTTCCCCAGGACAGAGCATGTGGGAAACAATACTTTTTCGCAATAAGCTATGCTGCTGCTTTACTTGTCCAAGAGGTGAGAAAAGCTGTTTGTGCTTTCCTGCAGTCTGAGCTGCCCTTCTATAAATGTCTGCACTCACCAGCACAGCAGGTAGAGATGGGGGCCAGACATGGACTCAACCTGTGTCCTCCCAGTTTCCCTTTGGCAGAGCTATTTGCTGTCTATGGTGAATTAAGACAGTCAAAGCAGTATCTTCCACACCTACCCATAGGAGATAAATGTGTTTTTACATAAACATTCATGATTTCCAGCTCCTCCCTCTTCTGCCAAACTATTCAGATGTTCTTATCTATTTAGCAGAGATAATGCAGCAGAGGTGATGCAATGTAAGTTTGCCCTCTGTGTTTCACACTAATAACCCCAGCTGTTGTTTTTGGAAGCAAATTAGAGATACTGATGGCACTGCACCACAGGGCTACTGGTAGGGATGAGAAGCAGTATGTAACCAGGAATTGGGGTCACAGTAGAGTCACAGTAGTACTTTAATTCTTTAATTATATTAATTTTATTAATAGTCTTTAATTAAGGCAACTGCTGGCAGGTTGGGCAACTACCACAGTCTGCCTCATGTAAAGTGCTTAGTGGTAAAGGAGATGTACATGTGTTGGAAGTTACTTGAGCAGTTGTGTGATTAAACCCTTAAGGATCAGGCAATGTTGATTTCTTTATGCTAATATTTAATCTCATGAAATAGACCAGACACTCAACCTTAGGAGTTGTGCAATAAATAATAATAACATAGCTGGCCACAAGTGTCTTGTGAGGGATTGGTCATTCCAAGTGCTAGAGAGGTGGTGGAAAGACAGGTAGTATAGGTTAGTGATAAAAGTGCCGTACTTCTGTGTCCTAGTGCATGACACATGCTTTTGCCAGTAACAATGAGTACTTTACTCATTAACCACCCTTAGGAGAGAAATGAGCCCATTGCACCATGACTTACAGGAACAGGAGTCACTGAGCCCACAACAGAGGTGTGGTTATTTTCTTCTGTTCTCCTACTTGCACTTCCTGAATCCTTACTAGGTGAACTAGATTTTGGTAGTAAAAGTGTTTACTTTTCTTGTTTCCTCAAGAAACTCATCTTGAAATTAGCAGCATAGCAGCAACTTGCATAGTGTTGCTTCTCAGGTGGTGTCATTTGTGCTGCTGCCTGAAGGCTGTCAGTGCTCTGAGCCCGATACCACTGTTTGCTTAGACCTCTGAGCCTTTATACACTCACCTGCTTCTGCAATTTACAGTTAAATTGCATTATTGTACGTGTTATACAATTGCCTGTGATGCAAAGCAGTGGGGAAGTACCCGGGGAGTCCAAATAAAGTACAAATAAAGAAACTTCTGTCCTTCAGACAATGTCTTCATCATAAATTGATTAGATAATCTAAGCTGCAAATATTCACCTTTTGACGGAGCAGGTTTTTCTACTTAATTCCCTAATAAGGTTGCCAAAATTTCTTCTAGGTTGACTACAAATAAGGGGACAAATATATTGGATGAAACATCAAGACTTCAGCACTTGAAAGATCTGTGTTTTGTTTGCTCAGTTTGCACATCCTCATTCTCTGCAATGATGACAAATCTTTGCGGTACTTGATGTTACACTTTTCAAGCCAGCACGACTGAACAAAAAGCTGCCATCTCCTGCCATGATGCTGGTTGTTAGCCTGTTTGCAAACTTAATAAACCTGTGTGTCAAATTTAATAGAGGGAGGAGTAGGTCTCTTCTCCTAGAGCTTCCACTGTCCCTGATGCGTGGTTGTGACAGGCTTCCACATCTCAAGTGAGATGAGCATCCATAAGAAGTGCATTCTCTCATCATGCAGCAGTATT
The DNA here is from genome assembly GCA_028565055.1 of Phoeniculus purpureus. Taxonomy (NCBI): domain Eukaryota; kingdom Metazoa; phylum Chordata; class Aves; order Bucerotiformes; family Phoeniculidae; genus Phoeniculus; species Phoeniculus purpureus. The sequence continues at coordinate 39,291,113 of JAOXOE010000874.1, forward strand.
GGCATGCATCTTTAAGAGGTGGTATCAGCAAGAGAAGAAACAGATAGCAAAGGTGGTGAAATAGCTGGGCATTCAAATTTTTTTTGGTGATGGTACATCATGGAATGACTTTGCAGGGGGTAATGGGAGAGGAACTGTTCTGCACTTCCACAGGCAGAGCCAGAAAACGTCAGTTAGGGAAATCTGCTTAGAACTTTTCCAAGTCCAGGTTGCCAAGACACAGGACACCATACAATGGGAGTACTGAGTGATCATCACCTACATATGAGCCCGCAATGTGCTCAGGTGATGGAGAAGGTTTGTATCAGAAATAGTGTAGCCAGCAGTACGGAAGTAAATGTCCTCTTATACTCAGTACTGGTGACTCCTCAGCTCAAGTACTGTGTTCAGTTTTAGCAATTACATACAAGAAAGATGCTGCGGTGCTACAGCAGGTCTTAAGAAGGGAAACAACGTTAGTAAAGGATCTAGAGAACAAACCTCATGAGTAGCAGCTGAGGGAGCTGGGACTATTTAGTCTGAAGAAAAAGTGGTTGAGGGGACTTCCTATTGCTTTTTACATCTACTTGAAAGGATACTGTAGAGAGAGATGGATATTGGTCACTTTTAAGGAATAACGTGATAGTTCAAGATGAAAAGGCCTGAAGTTGTGCTAGGGAAAGTTTAGGGTGGATATGAGGAAAATCTTCATTATTGAAAGGAGCATCAGGCATTGGAATAGGCTGTAAAGGGAAGTGGTTGAATTACTGTTGTAGTCTGAAAATTACCAGAATTTTCAGATTTATGGGTTTGTGCTTTCATGAAGAAAAGAAAACATTCTGTTGCTTTGAGAGGACCCCCTCCCCCCAGTGACCTGTCCCAAATACCTGCCCTTAAGGGGTAGGGTTAGGAGCTGATAAAAGGTGACAGGGATTGAGGTCCTGGCTCTCTTTTGCTGAGGGCTTCCAGCCCAGCACAGGGCTGCAGCCCCGTGTTAACCCCCCACCCCCCTTCCCGGGGCAGTGGGGGGGGAAAGACGGCTTCCAGCGGCCCCCTGCCCCACAATGGAGGGGGCTCACCGGGTTGGGTTGGGTTGGGTCCGCTCCTGTAACCGGCAGGGAGCAGCAGGGACCACCCTGGCATGGCAAAGACAGCCGCGGCCCAGCGCAGGGCCTGGCGCAAGCAGGAGAGCCCCAGTCCAGACCTGATGCCACGGACCAGAGAAGCAAGACTTTGGTGCAGATCTACCACAACTCCCCTCCACGGAGCATCCCTTTCAGCCTCGCGGTGAGCTAAGGAACTCCTCTTTCTTCCTCCTGGAGCTGAGACATGAGGAGAGAGAGAGAGGAGAGGAGAAGGTCCTGGAAAACCCTCTTGGCCATGTGCAGAGAGTGGGGGATGGCCCTGCTGACGCAGCCACGCGGTCGGTCTCCATCCTGGGTCCCACGTGTGGCCACGGCCCTGCGGCCGCCGCCATTTTAGAGAGCCCTGATCAGCAGGAAGAGAGACTGTTGATCACTTCTGCCTCTGAGAAAGACTGGGGGGTGCTTGCTATTGGGGAGAATTCGTCTGTGCTTAGCTGAAGAAAGCAGAAGGACTTGAGAATCCTTAAAACCTTGGGCATGAAAG